>JABUQX010019839.1:17500-32764 GCA_015478945.1 Trachelipus rathkii
ATTTAATATATATATATATATATATTATATATATATATATATATATATATTATATTTTATATATATATATATGGCTGAATTAACTAATAAAGAGTGTAAATATAAATATAGAGTGCATATGAAGAATAATTATTTAGCATGAAAGCGCGACTGAACCAAGATGAAATAACAGAGTGCGAAATTCGGCAAATACAACATAAATTGCTCTAAAAGTATGAATCAACGTGTTCTGATTCAGGAGTTTTTGAAAGGGAGATTCTGGGCAACAAATGATGTATCATTTTAGGCACTCACTCGAATTGTTAAATAATTTACAAAAATTTTGTTTATATACTATAATATATATATATTATATATATATATATTAATATATATATATATATATATATTATATTATATATAATATATATATATATATATATATATATATATACTATATATTACATCCAGATTTTGAGAAATGAGAGAGGAGGGAAGAATAAAATTGTTTTAGGTTTTTATGGATTTTGCAACAGGCGTATGGATAGGGTGGAATAGGGAAACTCTATTGCAGGTGTTAGTGATATATGGTGTTGGTGTAGGCTTCTGAATGGAATCCAACGTATGTATGACGATAGTGAAGTTTGTGTAAGAATAAATTGAGTTTGAAAGTGATTGGTTTATATTAATAGCGGAGTGAGGGCAAGGATGCGTAATGTCTCTTGTTATTCAATTTGTATATGGATGGAGTTATGAAAGAATGAGAGGTGGGGTTGGCAGGGGAAGGTGCTAGAATGATGGAGAATGGATGAGATGGAGGGTGCCTACCTATTATATGCGGATAATTTGGTTTTTGTGGCGATCTGAAGAGAGTTTGAGAGGATTGGTAGATGAATTTGGCAGGGTGTGCAAAAGGAGGGGTTTGAAAGTAAACCTTAGATAAGAGTAAGGTTTATGGTTGTGAGTGAGGACTGTCCTCGGTGTAGTTATTTTGGATGGTGAACAACTGGAACAAGTGTCTGAGTTTTAAATACTTAGATATAGTTGGATGAAAAGGGACCTAATTTGCAGAGTGTAGTGAAGAGTTGTGAAGACAGGAGGTGGTTTGGAGCATTAATCCTTGGTGGATGTAAAGGGACTACGTCTTGAGTGCGCTAGGGTCTTACATGAGGGTATGTTGTGACTGTGTTAATGCATAGTAGTGTCAAACTATGGTCTGGAATAAGAGGTTATCTTAAAGTACATTGTGTTCAGATAGACAATCTTAGGGGCGTGTTAGGTTGTGCGAGAATTGATAAAATGAGCAATGAATGCCTTAGGGAGTTGGTGTGGTATGAAGAAGGAAGTAAAATGGAACAAATAAATTGAAAGTACATCGAGGATGGTTTGGTCTGCGAAAAGGATGGATGATAGTCGGTTGGTTAACGGATGTATAGCGGTGAGTGTGCTGGAGACCGAAGAAAAGTGGATTGAAGTAAGTAAAGGAATGCCTGCCTGGAGGAGAGGAATGAGAGTTTTGCCAGAGGCTGGAAAAAGGTGCATAATAGGAGTAAATGGTGGGGTTTTGTGAGGGTGTATGGTTGCGGCCCCTGGGCCAAGGGATGTACCCTACATTGACGAGATGCTCTAGGGTGGGATTTTTCTTGACTGGGGCGAGTTCTAACTATATAAGGTTGTAAGGGGGCAGTAAGACTGGGCTTTCTTTTGGACTCGCATCATATTCTTCTACTACCTTTCTTTTTCCAATGCATGTTCGCACACTTACCCACAGTCTTACGGAGAGAAGGTGGGTTGATGATATATATATATATTATATATATATATATATATATATATATATATTAATATATATATATATAATATATATATATATATATATATATATATATATATATATATATATATATTTAAAGAAAGAAATGAATTTTTAAAAATTAAAAACAAAAATAAATAAAATAAATGGCATATCGATTTTTCAAAACTGACCTTTTCAGAGAATTTATTTGAAACTACGAAAATTTGCATGAGGCATTAGATGTACAAATTTATTTTATATTTTGAAATTTATTTTACATTTTAAAATTTATTTTATATTTAGAAATTTATTTAGCGTCCTCTTACCTACCTTGCAATTGGAAAGTTCAAAATAGAATATCTCTCTCTCTCTCTCTCTCTCTCTCCTCCTCTCTCTCTCTCCTCTTCTCTCCTCTTCTCTCTCTCTGCTCTCTCTCTCTCTCTCTCTCTCTTCTTCTTCTCTCTCTTCTATCTATCTAATATATATATAATATTCTATATATATATATATATTATATATATTATAATATATATTATATATATATATATATATATATTATATATATATATAAATATATATATATTATTTATATATATTTCTATATATATATATATTATTATAATTTTTTTATACTATATTATATATTATATATACTATATATATATATATACCAGTTTATATATATATATATTATATATATATATATATATATATATATATATATATATATATATATATATAGTATATATATATATATATATATATATATATATATATATATATATATATATATATATATTTATATGTGTATATATATATATATTTATATATATATATTATATATATATATATATTATATATATATATATATATATATATATATATATATATATGCCATTCTAATTATAATAATGTGGTACATTGTCAATCAATGGCTATTATAATTGGATATATTTAATTAACAAATTTCACTCAAAGTATATTATTGCTAATACAACACCAAGCTTTCAATGATAATATGAATTATGTATTCATTTATGTACGCAAATGACATATTATGCATTTATTTTTGTACGTGCTATATATGCTCGCTTCTTTCTTATATATATATATATATATATATTATATTATATATATATATAATATTATATATTATATATATATATATATATATATATATATATTATATATATATATATATAATATTTTATATATATATATCATATATGACGTTAAAATTACAGACCAATGACTCAGATGACGTTAACAGGTTACAGAAATGACCAGAACGCTGTGTAACTTTATTATGCAAATAACATAGCATTTGGGACACATTATACAGTGGTAAGATTGTCGAGGGGTCCCAGGAATCCCCTGGGGGCCTGCGAATGGGTCTGTATGTGGCCGATGCGTTTCCTCCAAAGTGGGACGTTATCGCGGTGAAGGGTTCGTGTGTGGATGGTGTTACTCAATATCGTGTATGGCCACCTTTGGCACGGATGACGGCTTGGCACCGTCGTGGCATGCTCTCAATGAGGTGCCGAATGTCCTCCACGGAAATCTGATCCAATACGCGAAGCACCATCCACCGCGCGCCTTTGTAGGGTTTACTGGAGGTGGTTGCAGCTGCCGCAACACATACGTTTCACATGTTCCACACAATGTTCAATTTGGTTTAGTAGAGAATCGTGCTGGCCAATTCAATGTCCTGATTTGGACCGTCGTTAGGTGTTCCGGTGACGCATCATGCGCCTGTGGCTCTTTGGTTTTGCATGGCATTAGGGCGAATCGTCACTGATGTGAGAGGGGTATACTGGGCACGACATACGGGTCAGGATGTCTGCGATGATACCGTGCGGCGGTTGGGGAACGCCCTCTAGGACGTGCAAATCTGCCGACCCTCTCAATACCATGAGAGAGATCCTCCCCAAATGGGCATGTAAGGCATATTACACTGCGCGTACCTTTCATTAGGTCTCGATAGTCTCTGAATCAAAAAGTTAAATAATTAAAAAACTAACTTATCTCTCCAATTTTCTAGTGTCTCACTGTTGCATCATCTCCTATTCTATTGTTATTACATGACATTGTTTTTTATTTTTTTAACTTTCCAATCATGTCACTCTTTCTTTGGGGAGAGTTTCTAATAATGGTATTTCAAACAGTCTCATTCATTCCCGGCTCAACTCTATGACTCTAAGTTAACTGCTATGCTCAATCTTACATTGCACCTACTGGTAAGGTCTTGGAACATATTTTCCCCTACCCATTTATTTACTATTAATAATTTTATTAAGATTGTATTAGCAAATCTTCATTTAGAGAATGTTTTTAATTAGTTTTTATTTAAAACAGTAAAAAAAACAAATTAAAACAATAAAAACAATGTTTTTTTAGAATTGGTTTCAACAAAACAACCTTGATTTTTTAGGTATGTGTCTATATTTTTGGTTGGCAATTTATTTTCCTCTCCTCTCTCTCTCTCTCTTCTCTCTCTCGTCTCTCTTCTCTCTCTCTCTCTCTCTCTCTTCTCTCTCTCTCTCTCTCTCTCTCTCTGTGTGTGTTGTGTGTGTGTTTGTGTGTGTGTGTGTGTGTGTGTGTGGCTGTGTGTGTGTGTGTGTGTGTGTGTGTGTGTGTGTGGTGTGTGTGTGTGTGTGTGTGTGTGGTGTGTTTCCCTTTTTCTTTATATAATGAGTTATTAATTAAGTTATAAAACGTAGTTTGTAAAAGATAAATTGGGAACATTCCCAAGTTTTATTGTTTTTTCTCGTAACAAATTTGATGCGATGTCCCTCACTAATAATAAGTCAATGATATCTGCTCTTGGTGAGATCGTGTTTACACACGTACATTTTCAGAGAAAATTTTGCTTGCACATATATCGAAGCAAGTTCCAAATGGTCTACATGGAAAATGAGCGACAGGTCAAATGGTTTATATTTAAAAAAAAAAAAATCTTGTTATTTAGAGTTTCTCTACGCGGGGGGGGAAAAAAGAACAGGGTTTTCGCCTCCTGGGCGCCCCCCGCCCGTAAAGCGGTGCCCCCCCCCGCCGCCCGCGCCGCCCCCAAAAAAAAATGCCCCGCCCCCCCCCCTATTATTTACTATTTTTCACTCGAATGATTTTCTCCAAAAATTTATCATTAACCTTAATAACAACTTAACTTTAAGAACTTATATAACAACTTAACAACTTAACTTAACACTTAACATAACAACTTAACAATTTAATTTAACTTACTTAACAAATTAACTTAACAAACTTAACTAACACAACTTAACTTAACAATTAACTAACAACTTTAACATTTAAACAACTTAACTTAACTTAACTTAACTTAACTTAACTTAACTTAACTTTTAAGTTAACTTAACTTAACTTAACTTAACTTAACTTAACTTAACTTAACTTAACTTAACTTAACTTAACTTAACTTAACTTAACTTAACTTAACTTAACTTAACTTAACTTAACTTAACTTAACTTGACTTAACTTGACTTAAACTTGACTTGACTTGAATTGACTAATTTTATTAACTTGACTTGACGACTTGACTTGACTTAACTTAACTTAACTTCTTTACTTAACTTGACTTGACTAAACTTAACGACTTCGGCGAGCTGTATACGGGAATTTTTTTTGATGTCTTGTCGACCATTTGACTGTCAACAATTTGGGCTAATCCCCCCCCCCCCCCATATATCATTATATTTTAGTGCACGTTTTGCTTGCATGTATTTCAATGCACATTTTATAGGAACCAATTTCAGTTAACTTTTTGTTTGCTTTATTTTTCAATACACATTTTGTTGGCACACATTTCAATGTTCATTTTAATTGCACATATTTCTATTCACATTTTGTTGGCACATACTTCAAAGCACATTAACTCTGCGGAAGTTTCAGTGCACATTTTGTACAAGCTTCACAATACATAATATTTTGAGACATTTAAAAACATTTTGTTTGCAAATATTTCAATACGAATTTTGTTTTGTCCTATATGTATATTATATAATATATTATATATATATATATTTATATAATTATACAATATATTGAAAATGTATACATATTATATAATATATATATATATAAATTGTATAAACATTAATATAAATTAACAAATAAAAATAAAAATTGATTAATATATTTTTCTTTGATTAATTGATTTTTTATATATATATATATATATATTAATTTTATTATATATATATATATATATGAGATCAATTTAATAACATGGTAAGTTCATAGTTTTAAATAATATAGTTATTTTATTTATATAGTTTGTTATTAACCCTCATTATCTTTTATAGTAAGTGTATATATTACTAGTATATACCCCGGTGATTATAGATAACCCCTCCGGTGAGGTCTTTATCTTAGAATTTTATTTTATATTTTGGTACAGGTAGGCCAGTGATTATAGTTAGTGCTAATATATAAATGTGGACCGTATATTAGGTACCCTCAGTGAGTATATATCTATTATATATATATATATATATATATATTGATATATCTATATATATATATATATACCTGAACTTTACCTAACCACTCCTTTTACACACCCTTAGCAAATCCCTTTTACTCAATATCCTCTTCAAAACTTCTCTTCAGATTCGCCATCATCAAAATACCATAATAATTACATTACCGCATAGTATAATATATAGTTAGGGTCATACCTTACCATTCATCTCCTAATTCTTCCTATCATTTTCTAACAACCATATTTCCTGCTACAACCTGACATCTCTAATTTTACTTATCAAAATACTATATCTCATTACATATATATATATATACTAAATATATATTTTAGAAATTAGAGTTATTAAACTGATCCCTGCTAATATTAGTACTTCTGCTATTTATAATAATTATATTCTTTGCACGATATTATAATTTATTTCACGACACCATTTATTCTTACTCACAACGGTCTTCACTAGTCATTTCATTTAAGTTGAAAGATCTCGGTATCTCCAAATGGGAAAACTCACTCACAATAATTTTTATTATGATTTCTGTATATATATATATATATATATATATATATATAGGATACCATATAGCAGGATGGTGATATTCATCCATCAAAGTAAGGGCTAATAGTTTATTGGAGACGTAGCAGGGTACTTTCATCCTCTCTATCTCTCTCTTATACTTTTCTTCACACATACTCTCTCTCTCACTATATTCTCTCTCTATACTCTCTTCCTCTATTCTCTTCTATCTCACTATTACTATCTTACTCTATTATACTCTCTTCTCTATTCTCTATACTCTCCATTTCTTACTTTCTATTATATTCTTATACTATCTTCAAAACAGGATATCAATGGTATATATTCCCCGTGAAGTTGTAGCTTTTTGACGCTACCTATTCAAAATTAGAATTAAGGGTAAAATATACTCCATTAAGTTTTTAGTTGGCAAGAAAAAGAAAATAAAAGTTCTCCCTTTAGGCTTTTACAGTAAATTTATACCTTCAATCTGAGTGATGTCACATTTATGGCATGCTATAATCGTTTTCTAACTTTTTCAGAATATTACTATCGATATCTCTTCACTTGATTTATTACATTTCCAAAATGCTAACACTCCTCTCTGACTCCTCTAATTTCCTCATTCAAAATACTGATAATATCCTTCCTCACATCATCCAAATAGAAGATAAAATTAATAATATAATTTCTTTCGCTCACTCAAAAAACTTAATCTATTATCCTCTTTCTACTCTCAACAGTTTGTCTCTGGCTCATCACTTGGGATCATTTATGGCAAACCTAAAATTCATAAACTAAACCTTTCTCTTAGATTCATCTGCCATTAATACCCCCTCCCTATAATATTTCAAAATTTCTAGTCCCATAACTACGCACACTCTTTCTGACTCCTTTACGTTTGTCAACTATATTAAATCCTTATACTTTCCTAACTGTTTCCTGACTAGTTTTGACATTACAAACCTCTTCACCAATATCCCTGTCACCGAAACCTCTGATATCATTGTTAACTTCCATAACCCTAACATTTTAGCTTTCCTCAATTTAACTACCCATCTCTTCAAGAAACTTATGTATCATGTAAGCGCTAGGTCTCTCTCCTCGCTCGCCTGGATTCCTCCTTAACACGTCTTCTACTTCTCTGTTTTGTTAACTTCTTGTTTCTCAACTGCTATCACTCCACTCTCTTGCTCTCTTCGGTGCTACATTTACATTACGTTCTGCTTCTCGAGTTTTTATCTTATTCATACATTCATGATTCTCGGCTCTCCGCTCTACTTCTCTCTCTCGCTCTTCTTCGTTGACTCTCTGATGATCTTCTTACTCTTCTCTCTGCTATTTTCTTTCGTACGTTCTTTAATATTTGCAAACGAATTTTCAATCTTCTCTCTTTCCTCATCTTAGAATAAAGTCAAATTGAGTCTTCTTGTCTCATCGTTTCTTTACCTAGTGATGACATCTCTCTTGCTCTCTATCTCTTCTTTGTCTTAATCTTCGTCCTCTCTATGTCTGCGCCGTCATAACTCTCATTTAGCTCATCATGTTATTTCGTTCCTAACTTACTATTTTGCTCTCGTCCTCTAATCCATACTCCTTATTCTCAATTCTCTCTCCTCTCTTCTCTACTACTCATTCCTTCGTGCCATCCTTCTTATTCTCGTACTCTCGTTCTCGGTCTTCTCACGGTATTAGTACTTGCCGCTCTTTACTAAACTCACATCTACTCACGACCTACACTCTGTTTTATCTCGCACATTCCTCTCGGTCCCTCACTATATTTTTAATTGTTTTTATTTGTATTGGTATAAACATTTATATGTAAGTTAGTCATTTATTATGGTTTAGTGGTATTAGATATCATATAATTTATTCTTTTGCTTCGTGTAAAAGTCTATTAATTTTATGTAGTTTGTGACAAAAGATATTTTAAGTTATGGGAAACTATTTTATTTATAAGATAATTATTATATTATATTATCTATGTTGCAGATTTTTCAAGGGCTACAGATGGCTTGTATTTGCTTCCAGGGTGAAAACAATTAATTACTTAAAGGTTGTTCAATATTTTATATTGAAATTTCATTGGTTATTGAATACCAAATGTTAATGTTTGATGGTTTAAATGTTGTTTTTCTCCAAATTTTAAAGTGGTGATATGAGAAGTGACGATGTGACATCATTTTTGTATGAAGAAGTTGATCTAAAATAGTGATTATCTTATTAGTTTATTTGGATTTTTATTGACTCCTGAAATTTAATATATATTTATTGTGTTATATTATTAATAAATATACTTATAAAATATTATGTTAAGGGCAAAAACCAATTTGAATTCATTGGATATATATGTTATTATAACTAAATTGAATTTTCTATGTATTGAATAAACATTAATAGAATTTATATTATAAGTATTATTAATTATATTTATACAACTAAATATAATTATAAATATATACAGTTAACGAGACTATCAATAAACAATTAATCAGATAAACTTTTTAGATCTTCAAATAAACTGGATTAATCAACGAATTACCATTTAATTTCTAAAACCTATCTATAAATTGTCGTCATTGTAACTTTACTTTCTTTCCACCTACATCTTAACTACCATTGGGCCCATACAACTCTCAATTAGTAATTAATACAAACACATGCAGATTGAGGATTTCAATAAAAGTTAATAGGTGCTTGTGCTAACCTATAGAGTACATTCGGAAAAAAGAAAAAGCATAGGAGGAATGACAAAATTTGGGTTCCCTCGGAAGAGAGACAAATAGCCCACAGAAGTCCTTGTAAGCCCGGCTGAAAATCTGCAACAAGAACACTCAATTCAATAGTTACCCATTTAATTAAAAAAGTGAGAGGAGTTCGTTCGTCACATAAACAGCATTAAAATATTATCTTGACACCACAGAGAGGACTATCGGTTATTTCAATGACAACAGGCCTAGAACAATAATTCATCGTAACACTTATACACAATACCGACCGATCAATCGTCAAAATGTTGTATGGGTATCCATACCTCCTCACATGGTCCCATGGGCCACAAATCTTACCCTGACATCACCAACATAATACACACACACAATAAACCCACAGCCATAATCTCCCTATAACATCCAGTATTCTCTGTATATAAAAACAAGTTCTCGCACTCTATCTGCACAATTAGATACTTCGATCTTTTTCTAATATACGGCCTATCAGAGCTCTAATTATTACTAGACCTAACATATTCACAATAATATAAACAATGCTTTCCGGAAACTATATTTATTCTCATATTTATTAAGGTGTCATTCGCGGGATTGTCACAGCACCAAGTAGGGGTAATTGGAGAAACGTCGGGTTCATCACCACACATCTACACTACCTCCTCATAAGACTTTGTGCAACATAAAGACGATTTTACAAAAATATATAAACAACGTCTCATTACACTAGCTCACCAAAACATACGAACTCTCAAAAATCTCATGCTTAACCCATTCGTCCACATTGTGATAGCATACATACCTTAACTCCCAGTGAAAATACATATACATACTCTATATTTCTGAGGTTCAAGCATTTAAAATATCTCCTCTCCTTACACACCTCGCCAAGCTACTTACTTATTATATATTTATTCATAAATACACTCATCCTAATCAATAAATTCTAATTTCTACAAACCACTCGAGAGCGGTGTCCGCAAACTACGAATCTCTTAGATTCTCAAAATGAACAAAAAACATTGAACTTTAGATCTAACATTATTAATTACAAGAAATGCGCAAGCCATAGTCCCTCACTAACGTAATACACAACCTTATAATAAAAATAAAAGTACACAGTAATAACTAAACTTCAACATTCAATTAGTTCATAGCGAGCCGATCAAGACTATAACACACCTTTATCAGTTGCCTCAGTGGAAAACCATAGGGAATGTGTAACTGACACACATCCACTGCTCTTCTGCACACATTCACACAACTCTCTTTACACTACTCTGCACTCTTGGACGCTACAATTACGATATTAGCTCGTGATTGTCAGATCTCCCGAGATCACACCTATACGCCTAAAAAAGTCATAGTATCCTTTAAGTTTTAACACATACGTGTGCTCCATGATATCTATTAAATGACACTAATTTCTTAATATACTTCGTTAGCATGAGACCCTTTCCTCACTCACAACCATAACCTTATCTTATCTCTACGATATTACTTCTAACCTACCTCCATGTGTTTATCTGATTAAAAAGTACATGCTCCTGCCAAATCTCTATACTAAAAGCTACAATCCTACTCTCAATATCTTAGAGTGTCCTCCTCTCTTAAGACTCTGGTCACCAACCAGCATACAACGAATTTTCATAAACACCAAGACGTCCAAAATTACCAAGATTGATAGGGCACCCTCCATTCTTCTCCATTCTCCATTTTCATTATATTTTCTAATCACTAATTACACTGCTCAATCCCCACTACTATATGAATTTTTCTATATTCATAACCCCATTCCATATATTACATACATTGAGTAATATATATTATACCAAGGTAGATACATAATATCAATCAAATAACCTCATATAATGTCTCTAACTACCTCGCTATATTATTAACCTTAAACCAATCTATATCAATTATGACACCATTTATTCTTACACTACCGTATTTCATACTTATTACGTTAATACATACTTTTTATTTATTGATTCCAATAATCAGAAGTACCTTTACCATACCAACACCATATATTATTTTATTCTAACTATATACCATGCCTTATAAGAGCAAAGAACATCATTATGTCGGGAAGGTAACGAATTATAATCTTGACCTTCTCCCTGGAAATACGACACCCTAGCTCTGTGCGGTAGATTGTGACTCGTATGAGGAACAAACCTAAATATATACACTAGTATTCCGTCCTAACTCTCTCCCTCGCGTATGGTTCTCTACATTGTCTCTTCATGTATCAGATTTGAACTCACGATCAATTCTTCCTTTACATCTTTCTACCTCATAAATATCTGTGGTCTCTACTCCTTTGTTTTTACTATCTCATCATTCATGTTTATATCCTGTCCTTATTCATCTGTTAATACATTTCTTCTATATATTAACGACCATATAATATACCAGCATAGACCTCCCTACAACCACTTCAATAAAACTTATTATTCCCCTATAATTTTCTACAGTTCCCCTTGTTCCTCTTACTTCCTTTACCCTTATATATTATATATTTTAAACTTTATATATAGGTACTATTTTAGCCCATATTTCATCCTCCTATATTAATTTTCAATGTTTGATCCTTAGGAACCTCCTCCATAAACGCTTTATTACACAACTTCCATATAAAATAAATCTATCAATCACCATCTCGCCTATCTCAGCTACTCATTAGATCATTTATTTACACTAGTATAATTATTCTATCATATATATCACTTTATACATGTATATATTTACCATTCTTTTCAACTTTACTACATCCACTTATCTCCATAATCACTCTATTACTATCTATTAACTTTAATAAACCTCTATCCTCCACCCAATATAAATACTATCCTTTCATGGTATACAGCCATCAAAACCACACATCATATTCACTAATATATACCTCATCTTTATATACTGTTAATTTATTTGTTAGCAGTATTATTCAATAAGTGTTCTTTACCACTAACTTCCTCTACTCTCTAACATCCATTTTATTCATGATTAACATATAGACATACTCAATCTCCTATTCATTTATATTACTATATATAGTCCAACATAAGCTTCCAAAAGCAACTTTTGTGTCTGCCAAACTTCAATCTCTCTAACCTTCGCCTATCCTTTCAGTAGTAGCTTCCTATTTCCTTGTTATGTCATCATTCAATTTCAATCCTCCTTTTCTACAATATACTGTATCATTTATCAATTAATCATTGTTTCTCACTAACGTATACAATCTTTTTTAATAATATTTCTTTATTTCACTCCTTATATATAATTCCAAGCATCTTCTTTTGAAACTTTAATCATTATTTGCTTTTATATAGTACATTCAACCAACCACGCTTCTATTTTTACCTTTAATACCGCTTTTCATATTAATCACCTTCTATCTAATTATTACCACCTTAATTCGCTGTTATAAATAACTTTTTTCTATATATTATACTACTATATCATTGATATAAGCTCACTTAATCATACACCATATCCCAACTTCCTTTGCACTACTAACATATATATATAATTGCTTCATTCATTTGCCCCCAGATTTGTTCACATTCAATTATTCAACTTGTTCACATTCAATATATCCAGATTACTATAGCGACGTACGATACTACATTACTTTATACCTTTATATATTACCTTCTTGACTCACTATAACTTCTTCATCTTATCTTAATTTATTACCTACTACTCCTTGCGTTAATCACCTTACCTTACTCATCCTATCCAAGCCCCCACTAACTTATAATTTTACATAATTTAAGTAAAAACAATATGTTAAAAAATCCGATTAAATCCTACTATATATCTCTAAAACCCTCACTGTATTTAACATTTCAAACACCATAACTTTACTACATTCTCCTTCATTCACTCAATACATACAAAATCATAATCATATATTAACTTTTCACTTCTATATAGTAATAACTCACATCGCTACCTACCCAACTCTAGTATTTATCTTAATGTGATACTCTATTGTGTTTAAAAGAAAGATTACTTTACACATAATAATCACTACTCTCTTACACTCAGATAAATACGATATAATCTTACCTTTCCTACCTATATTTCTTAATTTTCTTCCCGCCATAACTACCTAATAAACTACACTATTAGTTATACCATTACCTTTTTATTTTGTTCACCGTTATCCATAATCACTACTAATAGTTCCCACATTTTATCTTATATATTCTCAATTCTTTAGAAGTCTCCTACTCATACTCATAATTCATCCATAACTCATCATTCAAATATTATATCCCAAAAAAATCGTTATACTCTCCTTCACAACTAGTTTTTTCCCTCTAAGTATAATGACCATATACGTTCTATTCAAATCACCACAGGACTACTAACTACTTGTACCATTTTCAAACTTAATTATTATATACCATTATATGAAATGGAGTACTTTCTTCATATACACTACACAAAAAGTTCTACTAATAGCTTTATATGTTACCTAATCAATAGGATCTAACTCATATCAATAATTGTCAAACTCCTTCTACTCCTCCTCTCTTCATTTTTTTCATACATCCAATCAATATAGCACTACAATTATCCACATCATCAACCTCTATTTTATATATTCACCCTTTTCCTTTCATCTTTGGTTTTCTCTATATATTTCTTTAGCAGATCAAATATCAAATTTGCCTTTTCTTAAAATACACATCACCTTCTCTCTTCTTTGTCTACTCATAACAATTTATTTCCTACTGACATTTCCATATGGTACCTCTCCATATCGATTCAGTACACAATTTTTCGGCCGAAAGTTTATAAATATAATATAAATATTAATATATTGACAATTGTATAGTAAAATATATATATATATAATATAGTTTTAATAATAAATTCTAATAAGATAATTAATAAATTTTCTTAATTTGATCTTATATTTTAACATTTTTGTCTGTAACTCTTACTATTTATGCATTTAAAATTATACTAAAATTAATTATAATTATATAATTTTATATATATATTATTTAATTGTATAATTAAAATTATGTTATTATATATTAATAATATTAATAATTTAGTCAAATATATTACGTTTCATTAAGTTATAAAGTATAAAAAAGGTTATGAAATCTGCAATAACATATATAAAGTTAATGATACCTATCGATTATGTAGAATTTACTAGTCACATCAAAAGAGAGTTCGCTCTTATCTGACATGTCTTTGTATCGTACTCTCTGGTGAGAGTATGATACGACCTCTCTGCTCACTCTGAAAATTATTTTAGCGATCAAAATTTTTGATTACCTTAAGTCTCTTAATAGTAATATAAAATAATAATAATAATAATAATTAAATAATAATAATAATAATAATAATAATAAATTAATAATAATAATAATAATAATAATAATTAATAATATAAAGTTAATCAAGAAAATTGAAAAGTATAAATTTAATGAAAATTGAGGAGACATATTTTTGTGGTCTTTCATATTTACTGAAGATCTTTATAACGTAATACTCTGATAGGACTAAAGTTGGCTTGATTCCTCTATATACATGTTAATAAATATAATATATATTATTTAGTAACTTTTACATTGTTTTCCAATTCATGTTATTACCAAAGTTAGCAGATTAATATTGACTAAAAATTGGCTACTATCTCAGTAAGGAATAATGAGGGATGTTCTAATAAAGATTTTAAAAAGATAATAAGGAGGGAGCTCATGTATAATCAGT
>JABUQX010019840.1:0-68886 GCA_015478945.1 Trachelipus rathkii
AAAGGGAGAGATGAATGACCTTCGCAGTAAATTTAACTTGCTGCTACTGTGAAAATATGTTTGAGAGTTTGGCGAACGACTCTAACACCTAGTACTTTACGATGCGCACAAATGAGGAGGCAATTTCATAAGTAGTATATATCAAAATATTAGGGATACTTGCATGATATTATGTCATCAGATATAAACCTGGAATGTTATGATCACTAAATATATTCCCCGTAAGAAATCATATTAGAGATATAATGATGAGTATTGAATCTACCTCACGAAATATACTATATACTCTCTGAAAGTAATTCAATCGTATCTACTTATAAGAAATGAAAAGTCCCTTATCATACTCGCATATAACAAAAAACCACCTCAATAATAGAAACAACCCATCCCACATACATCCAAAAGCTCCTTGATTTGCTTGAGAGCCCCTTCTTGAAAGGATATGACTATACGTTTTGATAAAAAACATATTGCATAGTGCGACTCATGAGAAGTGACTTCAAATGTTAGCTCTATATATTTATAAAATATTAATTAATATATAAATATATATAATATATATATTACTATATATTTATATAATATATATATTATATATTATATATATTTACTGAATATATCATTTTCATCTTTTTTGTTCTGACCAGTGTATCAGTTTCTTATATTTATAGGACATAAATTAGGATATAGACCGAATTTGAACATATAACTTATTCGGTAGTATATATTATATATACTATATCCGATATTTAATTATAGTCCTGAAATTATTCGGCTTATTGCGTATTTATAGCTTTTTTCTGACTATTGTGTGCACATCCTTAATTTAATATATTAATAACTAATATATTAGTATATATTAATAACTTATCTATATATATAAGTATATATATATATATATCTATATAAAATCTAATAATATTATTAATATATTATACTATATATTAATTATATTACTATCCACATATTATATATAGTAGGATAATACGAATACCCGCTTATTAATATGTTATGCCCTTCGCCTGGGCGCCCTGCTTATAGGGGCTCTAATAACATATAGCAGTACTTTTTATTTGTGGTGTAATCCTTATTGAAAATTATACTCATTTGCGGGCTGACATAAATTGACGAAGCTCTATCTTCTTCTTCTCTATAACGAGCTCTCTATATAACTTACCTATTAAACATTTACTCCTTCAAAAATTTGCTTCTCCGAGAGCCGCCACGTTTAAATAACAAATAAACCTTATCGAGCCTAGATATACTCTATCTAATCTTGAAGGTACTCGAGCCGCTACAGCTTATGAAGTAAGATTTAACTAGTAAAAACAGGTGCGACTGAGCAAAATGATAATTCTTCTCATGTGAATAATCACGAATCTTATGTTATTTATGATAATATTACATATATATATAATATACTATATATGAATTTGTGAAATGGATGTGCATCCTGCAACGAAGAGGTACAAATACGCATGTTTCGATCTCTTGGAGAAGAAAAATTACTTGCTTCCCGGGATGAGTAATAGAACATGCTACAATGTAAAACCATCCCAATACCTCTCTCTCCACTTCCTATACCCGAGGTCACTACATATAAAGTGGATGCACACCGCTGCACGCCGGCCCACAAGGTCAAAAAATTTTCATTTTGTTTCTTGTGTTCATTTAGCTCTCTTCGCCGTATTCAAAAATATCTACTATATAACTAATCTCTTCTCAGTTCTGTTTTTTTTTCTATAGTGGATAAGGGACCCGCTTCCTCGGTCGGTGATGTCGAGATATAATACCAATTTTTCATGTGCCCGCCCCCTGAACGATTTATAGCACACCCCCTTTCGCTCCCCCCCTTCCCGTCACTAATTCATCTGCCACGTCTCTTCCACTTCGCACAAAACGAATTCTGTTCACAACAACGGAGTGGAAGGAAGTATAACGCACAGATTCCCAAAGACAACAATAGTGCAGTGTGTATTCCGTTATTGAATTGCTACCTAGATCTCTATTTTCTCCACGACCCATACTCCTACCTATCCACCAGACACACTACCACACCACACCAGGCCTTCCCACTGCTTAGCATCCATAACTTACTGTAATACCATCTTCCACTATCTATACTCCAAAATCCTTCCCCCCTCCTACAACTAACCCCCTTTCAATAATGTTAACTTTCTATTTACAATTTAAATATTAACGGGCCCAACCTATATAAACTATTATAGAACTGATGATACCACACTTCCTTTAAAAAAATATAAACATCCACATAGTCCAATCCGAATCCAAGAAAAGCCTCCTTATCCCCCTAAACAACTACACACCACTGCTATCCCGACGATATCTATATCTTCGGTTATGAATCAGCTCTATCTCTTACTCCCGCTCCCCTGACCTCACCTCCCCCAAACACTCACCCCTCTACTCTCTAACACTGATTTCCCATTATAACCTAACAGTATAATCACTTAACCTAATCAAATTCAAACTTAACGGAGACACCTTCGTCCAGATGATGTGTACTTCCCGCTAAGATAGCTCCCGGGAGAAAATCCACCAATCTCCCAGACCTCCCAACCTCAATCTCCGTAGCTGAACACGAGCACCTTATTATGCACATGCATACTAACTCCTCTATACCGGTTGCCGCGACCTCAGCACTTTCATAAACCCATCCAATTCCGTACCACACTCCAGGTCTCCAGAAAAATCCGCCTCTCTCTTCAAACTATACACTATTCCTTGCACACACCCCACGTATTCAATAGCTCAGATCGCTCTCCATATCTCCACTCCTCAAATATCCACAATCTAAGTCGCCCATTAGCGCATCTCCAAGCGAGCCACACACCCTAGAATTTCTGATGGCTCCCTATCACGAGAGAGCTACCCCGTCCTTCTGACCCATCTTCTACCCGACGGCAATACGACTTTCATTAGTCACAATTAGACGATTCTAGATCCCCACATAAATTCGCGAGAGCTCGTCCAAAATAACCCTCGCCCACCCGTATCCTCCCCAAGTTAACCGGCGCACACTGGCTTCGCCCCCTAATCTCAACTCCTTCCATGTATTGCTATCTCAATTCGTGTTTGCCCTCCCTACCCATCCCCCCCATACACTCAACACTCTGCCGGTATCATCTGTTCCACATGAGTACTAATCTATTATCTTAGCCTCCTGCCCTATGCCTCATTACCTCCTGCTCTCTTCATTCACCATCCCTACTCAGCCCCCGCGCAGCTGCCCAAAAGTTCAACACTTTAACAGATGCCGCTGAATGTTCACCAGCGAAATTAATTCAACAGCCGTTTCTACACACGCGGAACAGAACTTATGTAAAAAATATGCTTAAAAAGATTGTTTAAACAAAAAGTTCCCCTATCTAATACGGCTGCTGAGATGCAATCAGAAAATGTGACTGATTTTCAGTGGCAAATTATTCCATTACTTGAGCATTTGGACAACATCAATAAACAAGTATTAAACGTAAGGTAACAGTCGCCCAAGTGATCGCTTCTATTTTGAATAATTATTTTAAAATAAGGCATTAAAAGCAAAGCTTAGTGGAATAATTACACTCGTTGAAGAGCTAGAGAAAGTAGAAAAAGACTTTTCTAAGTTCTAATGTTGATAATCTTTGTGTGTGAGCTACTTTGTTAGATCTGCGATTCAAAAACTAATTTTTCAATAGTGAAAACAGTTGAATCAGTAAAAAATATGGTCGTTGAGGCAATGGAAAAGAAATGTCATGAATAATTAGCTCTGACTCCTGGGGGAAAGTGAAGCTGACAGAGTATCCGACCCTCTACTACATATCTCTCTCTACAACTGAGATTGTTAAAAAAGAGAAACTGTGGCATCTAACATAAACCTCAGTATCAAATCCCAGAAAAGAAGGTCAAAGTCATACAGCAGACAAGTCTCCATATCTAATCCTTTGACAGATGAGTGACAACTATCCATGTATTAACCACAAGTAACACAAGGTACCACATGAACAGAGACCTCTTAACAAACATCAGAAATAACCAAAATATATAAGTTTGCCTCAACCTCGTACTATATCTCTATGGTGAAGTACAAACGAAATACATATTCATCCCTTCAAATTGAGTCATGAAGTCCCTACTAATATACATAGAAATCAATATGCACAGTAAGAATATCTAGAACCAAACCCGCATAAAAATAAAACTTCTTCAGAACTCCACACGTTCATAATAAAGTCCGACAAAAGAAACTGCGCTATCGAAAGAAATATGTTAGCAAAACAGGAGAGCTCTATATCAGAACCGTAACAAACTCCAGCAATCAATTTCTACCATGCAAATATAGACAACATATGAGCATAAACGTTCTTGCACTATTTCCAAACCTCTATCGAGTATTATTGACACACAACAAACACTGCAATTAAAGTTTTACTAGAATATCCTTTTACACACACCTAAACATCGGTCAACCTTATGTACCAATATATAGATATATAAACTCTGGCATATGTAATATATATGATAGCAAAAGATTTTGAAATATACAATGCTATCAAAAACTACCCTCTCTATATATTCTCCGAGTTGTATTATTCTCCCATCTTACTACGTTATAACAATACAAACTCCCTGGCAACCTTCCCACAAAACAACGAATACTATTACTACCGTTCTGCTCAAGATCATCTGAGCCACTAATCAGATCTTATCTTCGAGAAATAGACCTCAGAATCTCACCCAAAATGTGTCGGTTTTTTGCCCCATATACATGCCATTTGTGAGAATTTGTGTGTAACACCAAGATTTGTAACCAGTATTATTAACAGGAAATAGATTTTACTTTATTAAAACTCACACAAAAAGCTAAAGGCGCACTAAACAACCCACATTATGTTGGGATTATATATTGCGTAATAATATATATATTATATATACCCTCATAACCCGATTTACATCATAATAAACCACCATGACAATAGAGCGCCATTAAACCTCCTAATAAAATAGAAATTCAACAGCGGACTAAGGATTTACATACTTCAATAAATATCTCATAATCTTCATAACAACTTTAATGAAGCCAATAGAGGAATTCCCAAATATTCCCCTAATCACTCTCTACAAATCTCCTTTTCATATATACCTGCAGCTCATGGGTGTATATGACAATGCTCTCGAGCTTTGGGAATGAGATATTTTGCAAGAACAATCTGCTCAAAAGAAACACAACTTAAGTAGCCATCCTAAAGCGGGCGCCCCATCCGCCTCTGCATCTGATCCCATATTTTTGATAAGATCTGCTTGTGACCCTCACCAGTATTAGATAAACCTGCTAGAACTGTAAAAATATATCACTAAAACAAAAGTCGTTACTAACCACACATGTACACTTGACTACGTAACGAAATGCGGTTTCCCGAGTTTATTATTTCCTAAACACGCCCGCCATTAAAGGGCAGTACCCACCATTTCATCACGTACAACCGCTCCTCTACAACCCCTGTGCTCTAACGTACATGAAACAATATATTAATTGCCGCTTCTAACACAACCTATCCCCCTTAGTCGCCCAGTAATCAGCCACCTCCTCACCCTTGCAATAGAACACTTACATAACACACATCATCCTTCGATATACGTCGTCCCCACCACCCGCCTAACATCTTTCGATTATGCTTCAGAGAGCGAAATACTCCCTCCACTCCCCCTTTGCAACCCATAGTCGCATCAACTAATGGCTCTCCTCAACATTAATCCTCACCAACCGCGCTCGCTACGAGGTTCCTCTTCTCAGCGACATAACACCATTACCTCTCTCTCTATAATGCATCCGACAGACATACTGCTACGAATAAGACTTGGTGCCGTCCACATTATACTCAGGGCGCCATTCTCCCTCTCCATTTCGACAAACTGCCATCATCGTTTAAGTCTCGTTCACCAAGCTGATGCACTTGTTCACACTAGCTCCTAGTGCGAGACCTATCTCCAATAGCGCACTTTCCACATACTGTGTATCACCTCCGCATAGATTCTGTGCCTCACTCTTCACCACAGCCTTCCCCCCCAACGCTCCTTGCTCTCCCCAGTCCGTGTTTCCGCTAGCCGGCCCCTCCCGCGAAGAGTGTCTCGTACTCCTTGTCGGGCCATCCAAATCCCAGCTTTTTCTCTCGTCAAAACTCAGAAACCAGGAAAAAACTTGAGCCATCCATAGCGAAGCACTATAATTACGCAAATCACGAGCATGCACTTCTACATAATCCAATCACTACATCAAAATCAACAGTACACAATAGTTGTCACATATGTGTCGACTCGAGGTAATAGCTAACCGTTCTTCCTCTGTAAGTTTAGTTCAGTACGTGCTTCCTGTCACCTGGCGTCCGTTCCCTCGGTGGCCATTCTCTTGGGCTCCAGTGAATCCTGCCACCCGCCTGTCCGAATAGCACAGGAAAGCAGGGATACTTGATGGTGAAAACCTGCGTTGCTGACTGAATCGGCAAAATGTTTACGCATTTTGAGGTCGACGCATATTTTACAATCCATGTACCTGATATTGTAGCCTCTCAAACTGTCTTGATTTTTGCCTACTCCTCTCTCATCGCATACTCCTCTCTCATCCGTACAGAGTAACCTACTGGAACCGGAGCATACCTGTTGCCGTTGGTAACAACACACACTTTACTTGGAAGTGTCAATAAATAGTCACCACTCACGTGCATAGTATGTAAAAGATTGGTCTTCACCACAGCACTCGCCAGAGTAGATCATGGACAGCATTCAACTCTCCTATCAGACAAATATCACCAAGCCTATTCAACAATAATGACTGGAAGACCTCCGAGCTCTGCTTCTCTGTTACTGATAAATGTACTTACTCTTGTGCCATGGTCAGTAGTCATTTTTCATCGGCACCATTCGAAGCAAAACAGCTCAGACAAACTTCGGCAATATACTCTCGAAGAACTAAGATTCGTTCAGTTCACCCCTGGTGAAGCAATGACGTGATCGCATGCAACTGTGTTATCAGATGGGGATGCAAGACATCATCAGTCATTGGCATCCATACATATAAGACCGTACTAAAATGTTCCAGTGCTTCCCGAATATTCGACCGCAGTACCTTGCTATGTTTTAGATAGTATTGGACGGAAGGTAACGTCTATAGCAGCCTACGTAGTGCCACTGAATTTGTCATTCCTAAGGAATATGCTAAATACTAGATCTCATCTCGATTCCCCGAAATACGGGATGTGATGACAGCAATCGAGATATATGGAATCAACACCTCCGAATTACTGATATTGCTACGCAAAAGTCCATCCAAGAAAATTTTCACCTTTTTTTGTTTGACCCAGTGTAAGTTTTCTTTATTCTTTCCTAAAATGGATGACGAACTTTGAAATAATATTCGCGCCGAAATCGCGACAGTGAACTTACTTGGCACCGATATTCGGTCGAATACTTTTGCCGAATATCGTATTCGCTTTTTCACTTAGCGGCACATCCCTAATATCATATAAATAATTACTATATGAAGGATACATTAAAATATAATATATACACTACTGATATTTAGAAATTTTCCCATATTTATAGATATATTCTATCCAGTGTATATTATATATATATATACTATATAAACTGATCTTTTGAATATCCGCGGTTCTGAGAAACATTTCGACGCGAGCGCGATCATCCAGAAAAAAATGAAGCGCGATACAAAAATCCTCAATTCACGGTATTAGATGAAAACGCCTCGACAAACATAACGTGAGTTCTTCCAACAGATTTAAATCTAAAAAACATAAGCTGCCCAATATTTAAGGCTCCGACGCAGAAATAAATTACTAGTTACGTAAAAAGTACGATACCCGTCTATCGAACGATGGAAATTAAAAAATCATTGCTTTTTAAAATGTTATTAACGTAAATGCATGCACACGAGGGTAATCATACTGGGGGTTTCGTTCCCTACCGCCCCCTAGCAGTAGCTTGGACTGATATTCTTTCATAATTTTTTAAAAGTATAACCCTATCTTTCTTTAATTCTTCTAATTTACAAAAAAACAATCTAAGACAACATAGAATATTTAAATGCATCCTCTTAAACCACTTGAAATCGAATCATAAGAAAACGTATATACGTGTATGGAGATACTAAATGATTCAAACTTAAAGGTTTCAAACTTAAGATGATGTCTTTATTTTTTTGGTTCTTATTACAAAACATTCTAATTAAAAAAATTTATTTGATTTTGATTTCTGAATTTAAAATGTTCCGGCATGATTTACTAACATTGTATTCCGTTTTTCGTAGCTGTATCCTAGTACTTCATTTTCAAGATACCTCAGGCGAGTGCGCTCTAGTTTGGATCTAGAGGCATACCATACAACTACACTATAATATAGATATATAATATATAATATATTATATATACACTATATATGCACTACTTTACATACATTGAAAGAGGGCCCTCTATATATATACATTAAATCAAAACTCCTCTCAATACTTCTAAATACTATAAATGCCTATTCCAACAACTATATACATGACTATAAAGTGGTTACCCATAGTCCACTATCTAACAATAAATTCGAGACACTATGTACTATTATCTTATATATTATATATATATTATATAGCTATTCATACTAAAGTCTAAATATATATAATATATTATAGTATACTATATATATATATAATATACTACCAAATAAAATTACAAATTCACTATCCAAAAATACATGAGCAATAATCAGAATAAATTTTAATCACATTAAGGGCCTGCAACAAAAAACACCACTACATTCCCAATCAACATTTACACGCGATGTATACGCACTTTACCATCTCTCTCGCCGCAGTCTATCCACTCACACTTTATAGAGATGTCGGGACTCATCATTAATCTATCTCTCAAGAAATACCACGTAATCTATCTCCAAACTCTAAGTCGCCTCGTGGCCCCACCCTATCACTACAGTCCCACTTCAACACGGCGCGAACTCGCGACCATCTATCAGTATCCCTCAACTCTCGCAACTCACGCACGGCCTTTTCTCACTACTCCCACCTGCTCAGCAATCTGCTACAGCTTCATATACTATCTCTCGTTCCACTCCTCGTCTTATATATTAACTCTTATCTACGTCTTACACATACAACTAATTAAACTTCCGTTCCACTCGCCCCTCGCAATCAATATGCGTCTCTCCATGGACATACACATAATCCAGAGTATCACTAAATTCTTCCTAGACCTACTCTCTCCCAATATCCGTTACTGCTAAATATCTTCACCTCCGCCCAATCATATACATCTTGCTAAACATCTATCTCATAATATCCCCCTCTCGTGTCTCGAACACGATAGCCACTACTCTCCGTACTGATTCCGAAAGCACACCAATACCTGTCTCCCCCGTTCCACACCTCCACCCCCACTTTCTCCTTCTTCCTTGCCCCCCTATTGTGCTGTCGCTCTAGTAACAACAAACACACACACAGATCAGAACCATCAAGCTC
The DNA here is from genome assembly GCA_015478945.1 of Trachelipus rathkii. Taxonomy (NCBI): domain Eukaryota; kingdom Metazoa; phylum Arthropoda; class Malacostraca; order Isopoda; family Trachelipodidae; genus Trachelipus; species Trachelipus rathkii. The sequence goes on from JABUQX010019840.1 coordinate 9,536, forward strand.
ACACACGGTCATGCAACTCAGCTCACCCAACCGTCAACTCCAAATTGTCGACGGTCTGCATTCTGTCGCCGCACTTTAAATATAACAAATCAGCCAAGATTGCTATATTACCACGATAACAAACCACACGTCAACCAAACAAAATACTACGCGACAAACGTCGTTTGACGCTAGATGTACTGACTATAAAAACACCAAAATTAGGCACACAATAAGAGCCGACCTTCGTTCCCGTGAGTGGTGCCCGACTTGGTCGACGAACCCGCCCACCACCAGCACCACAACCGGACTCTTCACCGGCTCCCATAACTTCTTTCTTCGACCTGTGGAACAGAACCGAAGCCGAGATGCAAGTGTCAGACACAAGTACACGGTCTTTCTCTGGGAATCAAATTTCCCTCTTGTCCTCCTCTTTGCGCCCACCCCCAAAACCCCAGAACCACTGACCCAAACCGTGTGGCCTCTGTCCCACACCTTTAAGCCGTGGCAGCGCATCAGCAAGTGACCCAGTTAGTCTAAGTAAATAAGTATAATATATCACTTAAACTCGCCGCTTCATTTCAAAAATATAATACTACTATTTATATTTTCTTGTTAGTTCTCGTACTATACACATTACTTATATCCACTCATGCCTACATATGTATATATCTCACTGCTCCCTCATGCGGTAGTTCTACACAATACATAATAGTAGAAAAAATGGTTAGTACGTAGCACGATTTTGTTAATTGATATACTCAAACTAGAATATCTTATATATCTGTCTTAAATTACTTTCACTCACTATAAACATATCTTACACATTATTATAATCTTCTCAACTCTAGTAGTATATACAAAATATATAGATACAAAACTTATACACTATTGATTAAATTAGTCTATGACTTAGATCCAATTTAAATGATGATCTATAACTCTTACCTCATTATTAATATATTTTGTTAAAAAATATTAAGTAAGTATTAATATAAACTAACATATGATATCATATAAAATACACCATACTAAACTATAATAGCAATTATATTAAATGGACTCAATGGGAATACATTATTAACGTTTCATCCCCTATTAAATAAATTTTGCCTAAGCTTATATACTTAATAATAATAATAATATAATGTAATAATCTAGTATCAATTCATTAAAAAAAATAATAATAAGTAATTAATATCTAGAATTCAAATATAATAAATAACAGGTTTATTAAATATAATAATTAATATACTAATATATATTAATAACATATAATAATAAATTAAATAATCTGGTTAAAGTATATATCAACACATACTAGATACCCGGCTACTATATATATAATATAATACTACTAAGAAATCACGAGTTATAATAATCTTAAACGGTTGTTAATATACATATATATTATTAATATATATATAGCTATATTAACTATATATTATTATATATATAGATAATAATTATATAATTATATATTACTTACTATAATATATATACTTATATCTAATATATTATTACTAATATAGTAAAGCCGTTTTATATTTATCTATATATATCTATCTTATATTCATTATATATATATATAATATATATAAATATAGATATATATCGGTCCATATACTCGGTATATATATATATATATATAAATATATAATACTATATATATATATATATAATATAATTATCATAGAGTTTTTTAATATATATAAACTATATAACTTATATATATACTTAAATTATATTATCTATACATATATTATATAAATATTATATATTATTAGACGTTAACTAAAAGTGGGGAAAATTTATAAGTAGGTATACTATATATATACTATCGAATATCCGATACCAGGGGAATAATATATAATAAAATCTATGACACAAACACTATCTAAATAACTATTACCTTCACCCCCCGGTACTGATATACTCTTTTTCACTTTTCACTCAAACACACAATGTGTCCATCTTACAACCATATTCATTCATATAAATGAAATAACTCATTATTTTGAACACATTTATATACCTTCTCCTAAATTTTTCTTCTTTCATACTTCCACCGTCCCTATTCTCAATCTCTCTAGAATTAGGCCCGTCCTACAATCTGATGCTATTTCGGAAATGCACAGAAGATAAGATCGATTCAAACAGAAAAGTTAAAATTAGACGACGATTTGTGATAACGAATTTTTATCCAGTCAGCAGTGGACTTCTTCAGTTATGGACATATACTCCAGCACAATAAGACTCTTTCTGTGCGCTCACTTTACACTCAATATTTTCGTACTGTCAGCAATGGTGGACTTTAGGTTTTACTGTAAGCCCTTGCAAGAACATACATAACTAATTAAAGTATGCCTAATATCTCCGTGACATTCTAAAGCACTTTCCTTCGCCTATAAACGTAACTAGACTGATATGTGTAGAGAAATGTATCTCTATACAAGCCACATTTAGCAAATAGTATTCCAATTCAAAAAGGCTTTCTTTATTTTCTTCGAAGAATTGAATCATTTCCAGATAAAACTAATAATTATTCATAAACAGTTACTACTAATTGTTGGAAAATTGACTAGCACGATTGGAGTCAGATCCAGAAGCCCTCTTACCGTGAAATAGCTTCAGCTAGCATTTATATTTAACATAAATTATAATGGTAAGAAAGAACGAGAAAGAGTAGTGATTAAATTTAAATCAAAAAATTTCCATCACCTAATGCTGAAACCACTAATACTTACTATGCAGCCAGAGTCATTCTCCTCTCAGTCAGTCGTATGAACTATGCATCAGTGTTCTCTTACGTTACAGAGAACAGTGGTGAATGAATCTGAACTAGATAAACGCCCCCTGTATAGATCTAAAGACGACCCCCGTCCTGTCCTATTCAATTTAAGCTATCCTGAGTCAGAGTCTGACCTCCTCCCTGGCAAAGCTCTACTATGCACCCTGAACATAACACCAATAAAGTACTTCTAGCATACTCGGAGAGAAGGCTCGCAAGAATACTTATGCAAGTTTATAAATGTAGGAAATCATGAACGATTTGGAAGATAAGGTCTATATGGCTTTCTCTTCCAGATGACAGAAGCTATTAGCAATCTCAACCCACCCCATGCTGAATATTATATCGCAATGTGTCGGCACCCGTTGCCCACTTCCTCGCCACGCGTTCGGTGTATGACTCTGCACTTTAATAGTAGATAATTTGAGTGCAATCTGTCTACCAGCTTAGGCCTTACGTCAATATAACACACCGTTATTTCCTTTCGCCAACCTCTCATGTGTATCTTATATATTTATCTGACACAGATCTCTCCCCCCCTCGCTCTTCTATATTTTGTAAGAAACGCTAAACACTCATTATCACCACGCTTTGATTTAGGAGTCACTATAATACTCATTTTCTCATATGAAATCCAAAACATCTACAACGAAATCGAGGTCGACAGAAATCAACAAGGTGCTATAATGCACACTCGAAAGTTTCAGCGTTGACGCTTCTTGAAACGTCATGGAACGCAAGACAATGTGGGCGAGTATTGTTTATGAAAATGGCATTCTCCGTAAAAGGGATTCCACGACAATATGAATGCAAAATTTTACCAAGTCGATTTCTTTTAAGGCTTTTGGAAGTAGACTGTCAAGATTTGATGTCCATATTGTTTGTTACCTAATTTTTGCTAAACCTTAAAGCAAATGGTAGTCATTTTCCAAATCGAAGTAGCAATTTTCACTTTTTGGCAAATTTTGACCCTTGAATTTGGTGAAAAAAATTTGTAGAAGCTTATTGGCCTGAAAATTCATTCCGAAGGGAGACATGATCTTACCAGTGAATTCAGAATAGTGCTAGACTGTAAAAGCTTTCTACTACCTTATTATCGGAGCTATAGTGATGTACAGAACATTGTGAGAACTAAGTTCCTGCTAGTGACAAAAGTAAAGATTCTTGAGAAACGTATTTATCTTTTTCAGTGGTTGCATAGAGATGACTAACATAACTTTGGTGATATGAGAACAGTATATAATTATGTTACAAGTGAAATTGGAATATTAATGCTGGAGGATGGCGTAATCAAATAAGTTATCTTCCTTCAAAATATATTAGATGTTTGTTTTTTTTTTTTTTTTTTTTTTTTTATAGATGTTGGTGATTTTTTTGGGTATGTTTGAGAGCCTAATGCGGGTATCCACTGATTTTTTTTTTTTTTTGTTTTTTTAAAACTAATTTGCTGTAAAGATAGTAAAGCTCAAGAGCTTTCAAATGCATCATAATTCATTTTGGAAAAATAAGTCTTTACCTTTTGTTACTCCAATTTGAAATATATTTTTCTTTTATTAACTATGCATGACAATGATCGGTTGTTATAAATCAGAGTCATACATTGCCCACCCACCATCTTAGTACAGAATGCTATTAACTTTAATTTAAATGCCTATTATTCCAATGTAATGACATACTAAAAAGTTACTATATATATATATATATATAATAAGGTATACTATATTATATTATAATACACGATACTAATAAATAAATATAGAAGATATATAGATATATAATAAAAATACTAAGTATATAATATAATAACTATAGTAATATAATATTATTAGTAGTATAATATTATATACTATACTTATTATATATAAATATTATTTTTTTTTTTTTTTTTCTTTTTTTTTTTTTTTTTTAAAAGCAACAAATTTTAAATAGTATACTAGAAAGTTCTTAAATATATTATCGATGGTGCCCATGAGTTACAAATGATCATTTAGTGCCTACTTTGAGGTATAAATAGGTATCTTTTGGTTTTGCAAATCTGTTGTGTTTGGTGGCAGTAGCTTGACGTTCGAGCTTGGAAAGGCGATATACTCAAATGTTAAAGGTAAGACTCCTAATCAACGGTTCTTCATCTATATGTGCTAATGTAATATATGATGGATGAGGAATAATTCAATGTAAAATATATTTGTATACATAATTTTACAATGATGAGGATGAGAAAGATGTTTGAATTGTTTTAGGAGGTAAAAAGCTATGTTTTCGAAACTATTTTATAAACTTATAATTTTTATAGTCTCTATGAAATAGATGTACATGTAAGTGTACTCTACTAAACATCAATGATTCCGATATTAATAATCTGACTTGCATGGCAATTATTGATTTAATCAAATGTTATGATTTCTATTCACACAGGTAATGAATGAAAAACTTGACCCTGTTTTTTCAACAAATCAGATGGTTCAGAGTGCCATAAATCAGCTTTGAATTTTGAAAAGTATATGAAACCTTTGAAAATCTTATCAGCAATAGATAAGGAACTATTAAAACATCGATCTGGAATTCACTTTAATACCGACAATGATCAAATATGATCAGACCATGAAGCAATCTTGCTAACCAAGGTTTGACTTAAAGCAAAAGCAATGTTTTAATCCATTTGGGAAATCTTCTCACGCTAATTGCAGGAGAATTGCGACCAGTTACTTTTGCCAAAAATTACAGGAACTGACAGGTCAAAAGCTTTGTCTAGTTGTCAAAAAGAATTGGCTAACATGAAGCAGAGTCAAACTGAACATGAACCAACATATACTGATGATGTGGATATTATTGTGGCAACCTCTAGAGTAGGGATGGGCCGGATAGTGAATTAGCCGGATAGCCGGATACCGGATATCCGGCTGGAAGTTAACCGGATATCCGGCCGGATATCGGATAGTGAATTAGGCGGATGATGCCGCCGGATATCCGGATATTCCGGCGTCTGTTATATAGGTTGGCGGGTGACTAAATAAAAAAAAATGATTTATGATTCAGAGTTCTATGATACTAAAGTTTTTTTAATGATTTGTTTCTAAGATAGTTTTTTATAATTTTAAAAAATATAATCAATTAGTGTTAATAAAAGTGTCTTGAAATAGAAATTTCACATTTGTAAAAGATGCGAAGTTTTATTTTGTTTTTCTTAATTACTTTGTGTTTTAATATTGAAAAGTTTGGACAGATTTTTAAATTACATTAATTGTTGTTTCAGGTGTATACTAGATTGCAGTATGTTTAGCTATTTAACTGCAAACTAAATTTTTGTTCCAATACAGTGCATGGTGGTTAAAATCGGCTGGTCCTAAAACGTGGTCCCGATTCATCCCCAAGAAAGATTTGATGAGGGGGTGAATTTGGGCCAGCCATTGTTTCATTCTATGATTTATGTAGCTATTAATTATTTGACATTTTTTATGTAGTATTTAATAAACTATTTTAATAATGAAACATTACTTAATTAGTAAAAATTTAAAAATATAAAGAGGAAATTTCACTATGGATAAAATATTGAATTTGCGCTTAATAACAAAGGTTCAAAAATTTGTCACGAATGGGGTGAAATTGGGTGCCAGCATACTTGTATTCTTATTGATTATTTTCAATATATTAAAATTTATTACTTATTACTCAATTCTTCAGATTTTAACAATTTCTATAATATAAAAATTAAAACTTAAATTGAATTTACTCATAAAGATTAATTTAAAAAGATGGCCCAATTCACAGCGAAAATGTGGTATTACCGATTCAACACTTCAAACGACTGAGGTCAAATAATCTTTAATTTAAGGCTTATAAATACACTATGAGTATAGGACATTCACACATTATTTATTTTTTTTTTGTGTGCTATACCCTACTATAGGGCCCTGATTTTCAGGAAAAAAAAAACAAAAAGTGTATTAGGGGAAAGTGGGGAGACGAAGTTATACCTAAAGTGGCCAACGTCACCCCGGCAAGAACTAAGCCGGGAAATATATATATATAAATTATCTATATATTATATATATAAATATATATATTATATATATATATATAATTATATAATATATAATAGTATATATATAATATATATATAAATGGCCAGGAAATTTTCAATTAATCTGTATTCTGTATTCTAGAAAAAAAGAAAATTTATTAACATAAAAAACTTAATTATTTTGAATTTAGCGTACATTGTAAAATGCAAGAACTAAAAAAAATTTACTTAATTTTCATTGAATCTACTCCAAAACATATTATAATCGTACGTTTCAAAACGTTAAATTTAAACATTGATACCGGCATAATAAAAAAACGGCTTTCCTTATATTCTTTTCAATATCTTTAGGGGAAACTAAAAATAATGGCAAAATAAAAATTAATAAAATAAAAAATTAAAGTTATATAAAATAAATAAAATGAAAATATGCGAACTATGTACGATTATCTCAGGTCATCCAAAAAAATTTGATTACGCTAGAACATTATCTATCATAGATGTGTGTGTGTGTGTGTGTGTGTGTGTGTGTGTGGTGTGTGTGTGTGTGGTGCATGTTGTGTGGTGTGTGCGCGCGGTGTCGCAAGTATGTTTCGCACTTAACATGAAAGAAAATAATAATGGGGACTCATTGACGTTGCTCATGTCTCAAAAATTTAGGGGAACGCGAGAATTTATATTATATTACTTGTTTATTTGTATATCACTGTACGTATTCTTCTCCTTTCTTATTACATCCACCTTATTACATCACACTATTTTTATTTCTTCTTATTTTCCTTCCTTAGCTTTTACGCTGATTCAAAAAATGTATTCAGTTTTTTACGTAGCTATCAAGTTTTTTTATCATACTGGGACATCTAAATCTGAGTGACCTATATATATATATATAGTATATAGTATATGATATATATATATATATATATATATATATATATATATTATTATAATATATATATATTATATATATATATATATAAATTATATATATATATATCTCAGAGGTGACGTTCGCAATTTAAGTCCCGAATCGGCAATTCGGAATACCGAATATAATTGAGGGTTGCAATTGGATAATTATGAAAAATGTTGTGGAATGCAGTTAGCGGTAATGCCTATAATCATTCCGCTATTAGAGGATACCGAAAAAAATGTAATAGTTTCAGTGAGAATGGGCCAATAATTTTATAGTCCACAAATTTTACGAGACGTTGGCCGATCTTGTAGGAATCTTACCAAATATCCAGAATAGTCTTTTTTTTTTTTCTTTTCTTTTTGTTTGTTTCATTTATTCAAGGATCATAGTTTAAAAAAGTACCTGTACTTCCCTAAAATTTCTATCAAATTATAAATTGATGACCTTGAGTTTAGCCTATTAATCGACCGATACTCAGTATCGATAATATTTAGTTCTCGATTTGTCCTTAAGTTATAATCGATATTGGACCATTTTATTCGTAAGGCACCACTTTTTCTTAAATAGCAGACGTATATTTTATTGTCCACATGCATATTATCAAGTTTTGATGCCTGACAATAGCTGGAAATTAATTACAATGCTTAAACACGTTAAAATAAGCAGTGGTAATTACTTTATTAGTTCTGAAAGGTAAATGAGAATATATAATTATGTGGTAAAAATTGCATAACATGTGTCTTGGTAGCTTAATTCCCATTTAATATCAATAGTTTTTTAGCATATATTTTAATATTTTATATTATTATATAATATTATTACCAGATTTTTACCATAATTAATGAAACGTGTCACCACCAATTTTCAGATAAATTGTATTGAATAAGAAAAATGATTGAAGTAAAATAATAATAAATTAGGTAAATAACATTGAAAATTCATAAACTAAGTATAATATAATATAATATATATTTATATAGTATATATATAATATATATACTATATATAATATATATAATAATATATATATATATATATATTATTATTATATATAATTCAAATTATTTGGGAATATTTCTCTAAACGAGGAAGAACCTTTTAGGGAAGTAATTATCCGGTATGCCGGCGATACACAGATATCCGGCTCGGATACCGGTAGTCAAAACTGGCCGGATAGCCGGAATACCTGGATAGTTGCCTGATCCGGCATCCCTAATTCATGAGCAAGTTGTCATGGTCACATTTGGGAGTTACCTACTAAGAAGTTAAAACAAATATAGATGATTCTAAGGCTATTGTAAAACATAAGATCAGAAAAAAGAGCAACAGAAACTGATGACAAAAGTATAAATGGTTGCAGTCAGGTTTGGAAACTGCTGTCCAACAATTAAGGGAGGAGAAATACTATGGATGCAAGGATCTGGAATTCTAATTTTCAAGTCAAAAGCAAGTTAAAGATATCAAATGAAAAAGTTCAAATTCTCACACTTGCACCAAGCAGCTGGAGTATTGAAAAAACAGCTAAGGCATTTGAAGTATCTACAAGAATTGTAAAAAGAGCCAGAAAGTTGAAAATGGAAGGCATTTTGGAAACACCATCAAAAAGAAAAGAAAAGAAAAGAAACTTAATGATGAAAAATGAAAATACAAGCATTTTTGGATGATGATGAATTTACTAGAATGTCCTGGCAAAAAATATTGTTTCTGTCAGGATTAATGGTGAAAAGGTTCACAAACAAGAGACTAATGCTTTCCAATTTAAGAGAAATGTTTACAGAAAATTCCAATAAACATGGGAAAGAGATTGGGTTTTCAAAATTTTGTGAAAGAAGGCCAAAAAAATGGTAAGTTAATGTTGGTGCCACAGGTATGCACTCCATTATAAGGGTGATCTCAACATTGTTCCTGGTTACATTTATTTTATGTTGCTAACCCCATTTTTCTCCGGATTATATTAATTACTTTTCTGACTTCCTAGGCATTGAAGTTAATAACAGTATTTTCAGATTTCTAAAAAGTTATATATATAGGGATTAATATCTGAATTTGTCAAATCCCATCTAGACAAATATCAAAACAGAACCCTATCTTTCGAAGTTGGGCAATTTTCTAAGTGGAATCAAGTAGTTATTTTCTCTGTACAATATGCTATAATGCCACGTAATGTTTTATATGTTATCACATATAAAGCATTAGTGGCTAAACTGCTTGTTCCACTGTCTCACAGATCTGTTATCGAAGTTTATCAGCAGATCAAAGATCCCTTCAGAACTCTGTGTTGCACACCCCTTTCCAGACGGCCTAAGCTGCTGAGGCTATGTAGCTATTTCTGCTTCTGTTTGCTTCATAGCACCTCTTGATTCAATCAGAAACGATAATGTGTTTCCCATTATCTTTCAGGTGCCATCCTTGGGGCGATCTCAAATTGCTATCCTTGGGACAGATCTCCATTGTATTTGGGGACAAGATTCTGCATCCTATTTACAGGCACATTCAATACTACATCAAAGACTTGTTAGTACTTTGAGAGCATAGTCTCTGATTTGCTACTTGAGAGCAAGTTTTCAACTTCAGAAAATCAACTCTGCCCAAGAAGTGGATTGTGGTTTCACTAATAATAAGTTGTGTGTTTAGTTTTTGCATCTGTTTCATTTCACAACTATATAACACCTTGCTCAGCATGTTTCCTGCAACGCACTGAACAAGATTTTCAATTGAACCACTATTCTTTTACTCTAAGTCTTATTCAGCTTTCCTTTTTGTTCCAACCATCAATCATCATAAGAGTTTACACTGAATGCAGACCAAATCTATTCATAAAATAACTCACAGTTTCCTTTTTATAAATATTTCACATTCTTAGAATAAATCTAATAGTTTAACCCTCTTTCATTTATCCCCTTACTTCTGGTTTCCCAATTCATTCGAAATAAAGACTCCATTGATTTGACCCAAGGTTTACTGTGAATTGTCATTCCAATAAGACAGGGATTCGATTGGACAGCCTGGTCCCACATTACCTTCCAGTAGAAGAAAGCTAGATTCTCAATCCGCTATAAGGTTCTCCGCATCCAGATAATACATCCTTACTTACAGCTGCAGAAAACCTTGTGAGCAACACCTTTAAATATTATTCTTCATTTTTGGTTTTATTTTTTTTTATTTATTATTTGGGATTAATTTAGTTTATAATGGACTATATCGTTTCATTTCTATTTCTTGTATTCTGGTGTGCTAACACGCCCTATTTACTTACATCCTGTGGTGTTTATCCATTGATAAGTACGTATAATGCCCAATACTTCCCATATACATTGTATGGTATGTACAGTAATCAAAATGTTGACTTTATGGCAAGTAGAAAGAGTCATCTAATATAAATGACTACAAGCAATTTATTAGGAAAAGCTGTTTGCAATTTGGAACTAAAAAGATTGTATGCTACATGTTGTGAAACAAGTGCCTGGAAAGACTTGCCTACATGCTTTACTTGTCCGATGTTTGAAAATTTATGATCCAGCAAGAAAACAATGGAGTATACAACAGTGGGTTCATCACGGATAGAAACATTAACAAACACACAAGCCCACAGCCATGTTGAACTTCTAGAAGAATCTTCAGTAAAATTAATTGCGCAACTACATCCTTAATTTCAAAACATCAAGTATCATACCTAAAAGCATATCTTAAAGAAACATTGAGGATAATTAAGTAAAATGTGATCTTTTATGATTTTTGCAGAAATTATTCCCTCTTTGTCCAGGATGCTGTGCAAGAATTTTTCATTGGGATAACAGCCAGGCCACACTTCATCCATTTGTTTTCTATTTTTGTAGAGACCAGCTCCAAAGCCTCAGTATCTGTATGGTCAGTGATTCTCTACGTCATGACACTGTTGCTGTCCATGCCTTCATAAGTGAGTTGATCCAATATATGGAGATTGAAGTTACAGGAATTAAACACACATTATATTAGTGATGGCTCTAGTTCCCAATAAAAAAAATTTAAGTTTTATAAATTTATACTTCCATGAAGAAGACTGGAATTACAGCTGAGTAAAATTTCTTTGGTACAAGCCATGGTAAATCACCTTGTGATGGTTGGAGATACAGCAAAGAGATTAGCAGCATATGCTAGCCAACAGAGACCTTTAGACAACCAGATAACACCAAAGGATATATTTGACTTCTGTAATGAAAATGTTACAGGAATCAATTTTTTTTTTTATTGTTACAAAGGAACACATTGAGAATATAAGACCTCATCAAGAAAATAGGTTTACCAGAAGCAATACAATTGCTGGCACAAGAGAAAACCATCATTTTAAACCCTGTGGTAAAGGCAAGATAATAGTATCCAGTCTCATATGATGCCCATAGTTTTGTGGCTAATAATTTTGATGATGATAGTGAAGCTGCTTCCGAATTTGTACCAGTGTGGCCAGTATGTTGCTTGCATGTATGAGAATGTTTGGTGGATTGGACACTTATGTGAAATTTCAATTAAGCATCAGGATGCACTTATCATCTTTGTGCATCTTCATAGCCCAGCATCTTTCTATAATTGGCCAGCAGTGAAAGAGACTTGCTGGATTCCAAAGCAGCATATTTTCATTATTACAAACACCATCAATAACGTCCACTGGCAGACAATACTTTTATTTAAATTTGCGGGTTAGTTATTAAGTTATTAAGGTTAAACCATGTTATAACAATGACAACTTATTAAAACTTTTAGTGTGGTTAGCATGTGCTTTAACTGTAGTTTTTTTCTCTTGGTGGTAGACTTTGTCCATACTATGTAAGTTATTGACTAGCCCTAGGGTGCTTGGTGGATTTGAATGACCATGTTTGGTGATTAGTTCTATTTAGTTGCCTGGGACAGTATAGATAGGCCCATGTGGCTTCTTACTGTCTCTATACTTCAAATGTCCTAATTACTGGTTGTAAAAGTTTTGGAAAAGTTGCTGAAAGGTCATATTGAGAAATATTTGAAAGATAAAATATTGTATGACTCCCAGCATGGTTTTAGAAAGGGTAGATCATGTCAGACAAACCTTTTAGAATTTATGGAATGCATTACTTACTGCATTGAAGGAGATCTAGTAAATAATGCATATTTAGACTTCAGCAAAGCCTTTGATAAGGTTCCACACATAAGGCTGCTGCAAAAGTTATTGCTATGTGAAGTGGCACATGGTTGGATTAAAGAGTGGTTGTGGAATAGAAGTGTATACTACTAAATGGAAATAGGTCATCATGGGAAGTAGTGAAGAGTGGTGTCCCACAATGTTCAGTGCTGGGCCACTATTGCTCCTCAAATATATAAATGATTTAGACCATGGACTTACAGTAAGGTTTCTAATAGAGGTGCACACAAATTACTGAATACTGAATATTCGGTTGTTTATATTCGGCTCAATATTAATTTCCAGTTTAACCTAATTACCTTGCCTATGCTGTTTTGTGAATCTAAGTTATTATTGGAAGACACAATATTCATTTTCATATAATATTATTAATAATAAGCTAACAGAATAAAAATGTTTTTGATTTTATATATGATATTTAACTCGTAAGCATAATAAAGTACTATAGGGATATATATATATATATATAATATTATTATGACGAATGTGTTATTTCATAATATATTTTAGGCAGAAAATTATAACTTTTGTGTTAAAGAAGTATTGTATATAAAACGCAAGAATATGAGATCCACTAAACGTTGGTGTGAAACAAATTCATATTCGGTAAATTAATATCCTCATACACATATTATGACAGGAGAAGAAATTTTGAGAGAGTTCAATAATTTTGTGAACCCGTATAGATTATGAGCTGTTTGATTAGTATTGAATGTTCTAAAGAAAAATTTTTGTAAGGATTCGAAGTCCGGGCAAGAGGATTTTTCCGGCCTATTTCTGATTCTACGTCTTTTTCTCTACTCTCTCTCATGTGCTTTACTCGGGTCTCATTCCGTGCTCATTCTCGGATCTGACGTAATCTCTCTTCCTCCACTCTCATCCTGCTCTCTCTCTTCTCGTGCTCTCTTCCAAATTCAGGAATTGTTTAAGTCCGTGTCTCTGAGTTAAATAATTGGAAAATTCGTAAGAGATTCCACCCAAGGTACGGCTCCTGGCTGATACGCTTCTTGAATATATATAATTATCTCGTAGTAATTGATATCGGTATATATATATAAATATATATATACAATCCGGTATATATAATTATCGTAAATCATTTTCCACACACACGGTATCATAATTCGTGATAAATTCGGTATTATCGAATCCTAAAAGGTTGTCCGCGATATCGATCCCCTTATCACTGATATATATATATATATATATATATATATATATATTATAAAGAAATAATCTTAAATAATATATATAATAATAAATTATATTCATTATTTAAATATATAAAATATATATATAGATATATTATTATATAATATATATATATATTATATATTAATTATATATATATATATTATATTATATATCATTAGCTCATATCGTAAGTTAAGTGTAGATTATCTGGATTAGAAATAATGAAATTTTTAAGAATCAATTAATAATTAGAAAAACAAATAAAAATGAAAAAAAATGTTAATATTATAAAAAACTTCAATTAGAAAATATATATATGAAGTTGATATTTAAATTCGAAAATGTAAATTCCATTTATTATTTTATCAATATTATTTATTAACTTTGTATATTATATTATGAAGCTGCCTCACAACTCCTCTAAAAAGTTTCCACATGTTTAACTATGAGCATATGAAATGGAAGCGCACAGGAATAGGCGTTAAGCGTTGGAATAATAAAAACTCATAACATCCAATACGTGAAGTGTTTAGTATTATAAGAGAGAGAAGAGCCAAGCCTCCTGCTACGTCGGTGTAATATGAGCCTAGAGCTCATAAGACGTCAGAATAGAGTTGACGACAGAAATTATGGACATGTTGTTGCCATTATCTATAATATAATACGTTCTATTACTGATCATTTTATTACTTTTAATTCATTTTTTTAAATTTCTCAGAAACCAATGCGCTATCGATTAAAAATTAAATTTTCATTATAAAACACAATAGTATCGAAATGTAATTATTTAATTATATTATTATATTATGATTTTATATTAAATTTAATATAATTAATAATATTGAATAATAATATTGATATTATTATTGATTATTAATTATTGAGAATTATTAATTTATTTCATTAAATTATTTTATTATTGTTATTCTTATTATAGTATTTTTAAATTATAATATTATAACTTTATGGTACTTATATGTTATACTATATACTCTTATATATTACTATATATTCCTCGATACTTCTCTATTCTATTCATCTATTACTTACTCATACTTCATCTTACTTCTCTTACTCTCTATCTCTATCTCCTATCTTACTCTCCCTCTCTCTCCTCTCCGCTCGCTCTCTCTCATCTCTCTACTACTTTCTATTATATAATAGCGTATATGATATTATAATATATATTCAATATATATCTGTTAACATAGTTCTGAAAAACCATATCCTCATATTATAATTATTGTTGATTAAAAAACATCATATAGCTATACGCTCAATATATATATTATATATATATTGATAATATATATATATATATTATAATCATTAATTTATATTAATATATATATCAATATATATATATATTAATATATATGTATTAGTATATATTTATATATATATATAAATTATATATTATATATATTATATATAATAATATATATATATATTATATAATATTAATTAATATATATATAATATATATTATTACTTAATATTATGTATATATATATATATATAATATATATATATATATATATATATATTATTATATTTATATATATAATATATTATATTTATATATATTATTTATTAATTTAATAATATTATATATATATATATATATATTTTAATATAATAATATATTATTATATTAATTAAAATTATATTAATATATATTAATATATATATATATATATATATAATTATATATATATATATTATATATAATATATAATATATTTAATATAATATATATATAATATATATATATAACTTATATATTATAATATATATTATACTATTATTATCATATATTAATTAAATATTATTAATATATATAATATATAAATATATATATAATATTAACAATATATTAATGTATTTATATATATATTCCATGATTAAATATATTAATTATATATTAATTATATATATATATATTAATTATATATACTACTACACCCCGTATATAATATATATATAATTTTTTTTAATATATATATATTAATATAATATATTATATGTATATATTTTTATATATTATATTTAATAATTTCGTTTTCACCCAGCTCACGTGATCTTCTTATATTATACTTATAACGTAGGAGCAGGAGCCCTATTTCAAGGAGTAGTTATAGTGATTATTACTTTATAGTATATTTTTTATATATATATCTTTCTTTCTTTCTTTATCTCTTTATTTTTCCCTACAAAATGCGCGAGTAAAGTGATGTAATCAGTGACGTGAAGACATACGGAAAGATAAATATGAGCCGTAGAAAGAGCTCAATGCATAAGGTAACGAAATATAGAAAGCACCAGCTCGGAACCCGCTATATCACCATCTATATATAAGATACTATTAATTAGTACAGGAGATAATAACTACATCGCAGTACATGATAAATCTCAACCCTATAGCTTACATGGACATAGCGATGGACCTCTACTAACTTATATGTAGTATCGTATGCCAGTGTAATGGGTTCATCCCTATTGCCCTTAGTGGCTACAACTAAACCATACCCCTCTCACATCACCCTTACCATTTCACTCTCTGTTATATACACTTTAACTTCTCGTCACTCTCTACTAAATCTTACACAATTTCTCTCTCATTCTGATATATTACTGATTTATTCACCGACTCAAATCCACTTACTTCTTTCTAGTGCTCCAGTGTAGTGTTTAGTTTATACGCCAACACACTCTACCTAACTTATTACTCAATCCTACTATATATTAATTCACAAATACTCATAACTAATTCATTTCAATCCTTGATTACCATCTACTTAAATATGACCAAACCTATATTACTTCAACACATACTTTCATATTTATTACTCTTCAATATTATTACTCTTTCTCAATACACGCAGTTCAAAAACATTCTCTTCGTTTTTCCTCTACAATACCTTCATTATTATTTATTTTTAAAATATCTCTTAAGCTAAACACATCGCAGCTGTTGTTCCTTAATGATATGTTCCATCTGAATCATCAGTATGGACACGCTATTTAGAAGGATCAAAAATAACTTCTCTCAATTACGCAGAGGAACCAAATATACATGAGCTTTTATTTATCCAAATGTTACACTAAAATAATTAATCACACGGTAACAACATACCCTATGTAAGACCTTCTAGCGCACTCCAACTTAGTCCGTTTTTAATTCTATTTATCTCACATTAACGTCATTAATTATTAGTTGCACCCAGCCACCTTCCTGCCCATTCACACACTTTCTTACTACACTCTGCATCATCCCGTTCCCTTCTCCACTCCCAAGCACATAGCCCTAAAGTCATTTAAACTCCAGAAACTTGCCTCAGCTACCCTGCTTTTTACGTCACATCTAAACATTATCCATTCACTGACTCTCCTCACTCACAACCCTAACCTTTAATACTCTTATCTACGTATTCTGTTTACAAAAATCCCCTCGCATCTATTTATGGTATCTTCTCTTCCTTGTGTTTATAATTCTACAAATTATATCTTCCCTCAATCCTTCTCAAATCTCTTAGATTTCTGCACACTATCACAAAGTCTTATTTCAACATTATTGCTATTTTTCATAATATATAGGCACCCTCACTCATCTCTCATTTCTCGATCATAACAGACATCAAAAAATGTTTACATAGCAATCAAAAACACGCACCTCGAATTTTTCATAACCCCATCCACTATACAAATTGAATACCAAGGAGACATACACAACCCTGTCTCACTCCGCTATTAATTCTTAAACAATCACATTGACACCATTTATTCTTTTCTTACACGCGTTCCACTATCGTCATATATACTTGATTCCATTCAGAAGGCCCTACCACCACACACCATATATCACATAATTCTCCTGAGAATAATTAACGCACTTCCTAGCCTATAAAGGTCATGCTATTCATAATCGGCCTGTCATGTAAAAGTCCATATTAAAACCTTGGATATATAATGTTATTTCTTACTTCTCCCTCATTTGCTCAATACGTTTGTCTTGAAATGTAAAGCATTATCCGACAAGCATTCCGTCCATCTACGCTCCAATAACCGACGACCTTGTTCCTCTCGCCAATCAGTCCCTCTGGTACACCTCGACGCACCTTCTTCCTGACCAAAATACCACAAATCACCTCTCCCTTCCTACAACACTCAATAAAACTATTTCCCGTATAATTTCTACAGCTCCCCCCTTCTCCCTTTACCCTTATATAAGGGGTACTATTTACCGCTTCTCCGCCAATCCCTTGTGAAACTATACCCTCCATAAAGACTTTGTTACACACTTGCAAAAGAAACACAATCACCATCTCGCCTCCACTCTTGACCCCTTTCACTAGTAATTTCATTTATGCCTAATGTGCACCCGTATATATATACATATATATAATATAATATATTATATATATATATATATTATATATAATAAATATTTATATATATATATATATATATATATATAATATAATATATATATATATTTAAACTTTCAAATCACAACATAAAATATTACAATTCTTTTATTTAATGGTGAAATTGAATTGCTAATAAATTTTCCCAAATCAAATAATCTAAAAATCCCATTTCTCTTTATAATCCACTTTGGGAACATTGTTCATATATATATATATATTATGATATATAAATATTATATATATATATATATTATATAATATTACTATATATAATATATATATATATATTATATATAATAATATATATATAATATATATAATATATATATATATATATATATATGAAGTGGACTAATAAAATATTCGTATTTGCTGCTTTCGGAATACTTAATTTTTTAATATCGCCCGGATATGCGGAATATGTGGCATGCGGTTTGCAGAATATTTTATATATCCAAAATAATTTAGTAGACAGGCATCTGATATTATTTTATATTTTAAGCTAATCAAATTCATACAAAAACAATTGAGTATATATCATTTATTAATTAAATCATTCGTTCACTATATGATGAGGTGCTCCTTTTTAATGTGAACTCAAGTGATTAACCCGTGATGTGGGCACGTCCTCTCAACACTGATCCAAAAGGGGAGGATTCAGAGGTTTACCATTCTTCAACTGTCGCACTCTACCCCGAATCATTTACTCTAAGCTAATTATATTACGTATACGATCTGGTATATAGTATAATAATGTATATAAATATTTACTATGAGTATATATAATATAGTATGAGAAATCATAATTATAGGCGAACTTTCATATCTATAATTCTCTATATATATATATATATACTATTTGTCCAACAAATTATATATTGCCGTTACCACCTTATATATTGACCTATATCTAAATTATATTTATATCCACCTATATATACATATCGATATTAACAGCAAATTATTCCTAATAATAATAATTTATCTATACCTATTACTATCTTTATTAGTTAGTCTTAATTAAATTATTATATAGATAAGTAATAACCGGACTTTTATATATATTACTATATTTATTTAATAAATATTTATATATAAACTTACTTAATATTTTTAATATGTCATTATCCTTTATATATCCAACCTATAAGTATACTTATTAATAATTCTTTTAGTTGCGGACTGTTCTTATTGAACCTTCAGACAGAGAGAGGTATGGCCTGTTTCGTTAGGTAGCCAACTTTCATTAATTGGTAAATAAATTTATCATACTTAAGCAAAATCGATATAGATAATTAATAATAATAATAATATTAATAAATAACTTCTAATAATAAATAATTGAATAATATTAAATTAAACTTCAATATGCAACTTCCTAATTATTATTCTTAATAATTATATTCTATAATATTTCTAATCACTATAAAAATAATAATACATAAATCTTATAATATTTATATAAATAAATAAATCTCAATAAATAAATATTAATATGTAATATTAATAATATACTAACTACGATAAAATAATAATAATAGAATAATAATAATATAACTATATATTACTTAAACTAAAAATGTTTTACCACCGAAGTAATAATAATAATAAATAATAATAATAATGTAAAGAGTGTCTAAAAGCTGACAATAACTGTAACTCATCAGACAAATGCCTTCATTGCACAGAATTCTAAAGAACGGCTAACCTCTTTAGATTTTTATGCTTGAATTAATAACTCTCTAGACTATTCTGAGGTGCAGCTCGGAAAAATTTTAAGAAAGCGTTTTCAAACTTTTCATATCTCTCTCTAAAACATCTCTCTTCTAAGTACTATCTTTCTGCTATGATATCTGCCTTATTTCCGTCGCGACCAAATATTAAAAAATATAACTTGGTCTCTTTACCTCTCGCCATATATTTTTTACGGGTCGGACTCGAACGTAAAACTCGACAGAGGTACAGAAGGGGACGAGTCCCCCCCCGCTGCTTTAGTCCACCCGGCCTGTACTGTTTTCGAGAAGCACCTCTCCTAACTTTTGCGGTTACCTATCTCGAATATATATATAACGTCTATATTAACGAACTGAAATTTACTTCCCTCCTCTTACCTCTTAGGCTATCTCACATTTAACTTTAACGCATCTCAAATTTCGAAAGAAGGAGGGTAATTGGTAAAATTTTAAGTATTAAAATTTATTTGTGGAGCATTTTAGAGCACTTCTTAAATCGAAAATTATCGCCTGTGCATATCTCAAAATTAACTCTTTGAAATCTTGTTACCTGATTTGCTAGTTTAGCCACAGTATAAATATGTAACGTAGTTTATCTCTGCAACTCTGAATGAACAGCCCGACAAAATGACTGCACAACTTTGTCAAACGAGAATTGGAGCGACGCACCGATTCGAATATCGTCGGTCGCTTCATAGTTCAAATCCATGCAATGTTTAATCGAAGTTTATAAATGAAGACGGGCATGAATGACAAAGAGAACCCTGCGCCGGTGCGGGACGAACGCTACGATGACGAAGAAGATAAACAATCTCTCATAATGTAAATTAATTTATAATTAATTGACGTAAGTTTTTTGAAATATAACGGTAAATAAATGAACTTGGTTATACCTTATTAGTAGTGAACGGTTCAATATAGCATACAGGCTGTATTATATTTTTTGCTCATTTTGACGATAGCTATTATCTGTCCAATTCTTTCATATATTAGGTTAGGTTAGGTTACATTTGGTAAGGCTAGATAAAGTTTTTTTTTTGTGTAATAGTTGAGTACCTTAATTTGCTATATATATATATATATATATATATAATAATATTATTTATAATATATATAGTATATATATATATATATTATATATAATATTATATATTATATATATATATAATCTAATATACTATATAGTATATATCTTATGGGAAAATAGCAGTTTTCAAATCACACTTTCGTTTCGTATTGTGTGTGCAACCAACAAGTCGCTTGCCAGAGTCACGTGCCTGAGGGTACGCGACTCAAAGTGACTCGTTCAGAACACACATGAACGTATTGGACGAACTTGAAGAAGAATATTACTATATAATATATATATATATATATATATATATATATTATATATATATATATATATATATATATTATATATATATATATATATATATAATATATATATATATATAGTATATTTAAATCTGTGTCTACTAACCACACCTTTTTGTTTTTTTTTAGCATATTGCAGCTTAATGATACCAACAATGATTTCAGGGTGATGGACAGTGATTCAAAAAGTTCGAAATATATTTTAATAATTATTTAAAATATCACATTTATATCAATAAATTTTAAAAATGGAATATTCGAAAGTACGACACTTACAGAAAATCAATTACATATTTGAAATCAGCCTATAACAGGAATATTTTATATAAATGTAAAGACGGGATACAAAAAGAAAAATACTTTTTTTTTTCATATGTATCTCGAAAAGTAGCAACACTTACAGAAAAACCAATTACATATTTGGAATCAGCGTGTAAAGCACATCACACGTATGGACCGAACTTGAGAATGAATATTACTTATATATATATAATATATATATATATATATATATATATTATATATTATTATATATATATTATATATATATAGTAGTATACTTACTAATTAATATATATATAGATATATATATATACATTATATAATATATATATATATATATATATTATATATATAGTATATTATTATATAGTATAATATAATAGTAGTTAACCTGTTCTACCTAACCCACACCTTCTTTGTTTTTTTTTAAACTATAATTGCTAGTAATATGATACCAACAATGAATTTCAGGGGTGATGGACATGATTCAAAAAGTTCGTAAACATTACTGTTAAGAAAATTATTTACAATATCACATTTTAGTATCATAAGAATTTTAACAATGGATACTCTCGAAAGTACGACCTTACAGAAAGAATCAATTCATATTGAAATCAGCGTATCAAAGCTTTTACAACTGTAAAAAACAAAAAAAAAAAAAAAAAATATTTTTTTTTCATAAATGAAATATCTCGAAAAGTAAAACGACACTTCAGAAAAACCAATTACATATTTGGAATCAGCGTGTAAGGCTTTCATACAAAAACTGTAAAAAAAAAAAAATTAAAATAAAAAAAAAAATTAGCTGGCGCCTTGCGCTGACGGGGGAAAGAGGGGGGGGACGTTTTCCATACCCCGTAGGGAGGGCCGAGGAACCCCCGCGACATCCAAATATCAAAGGAGCGGGGGGTTCCGGAGACCCTCCCGGAGGGGGGAATAGTCCTACCCTGTCGTTCCGCCGAAGGCCGAGAGACCCCGATCCTGCATTTTGCGGGTTTACCCTTGGGTATTTCCTTAGTTAAAAAAAAAATTGTAAAACTGACCGTGTGAGAAACGTAACTGGTCCTAAATATTTTTGAATCATGTCCGTCACCCTTAAATTGACTGTTAGGACAATACTAGAAATATTATGAAAAAAAAACAAAAAAAAATCAAAACTGACGGAGTCTTAAAACATAACAGGTCCATTATATATATTTATCATATTATCTATAATATTATATATATATATATCTAGATATTAATATATACTATTATATATATATATATATATATATATATATATATATAATAATATATATATATATAATATATAATTATATATATATATATATATATATATATATATATGATATATATATATATATTGAATAAATAAAATTAATATTTTAAAAATAATTATGATTTTAAAAATCGGATTTATTTTAAGAGCGTTTGAAATTTGAATATAAAAGTAAAATATTCAAAATTTTTGATGGTAAGCTCCTCTTCCTAAGTTCATTAAAAAGGCCACCAGATTCCTACTTTTTCTGTTAAGTAGCTTCACAGCTTATTATTATTCAAGTCTACAAGAACATTTGTCACTCTGTATGCGTTCCAAGGCAAGGATATAAAAAAAACAAAAGAACAGTCACGTGTATGATTAACTGGAGATTTCCAATGTAAACCATTATATGTGGGTCTTCAGGAGTTTTTTTTTTGCATACAAATATTGTGGTGGAAGTAGGCTAAGTGCGTTAAATAGCTTTTATTTCCATGTTATTGTGATTTTTACAGACTTATCAACCTATGTGTGTTATATTCTCCTCTATTATACTTTTTCAGTTTTAATTAAAAATTTAGAATTTGTTTCCTTATTTTGACCTTAATGATATAGTCCAAGTCATTTTTATGGTTTCTATATTTCTGCTTTTCTCCAATATCTACAACTCTTTCTTCTTCTCTTGTATGTTTATCATTTTTCTTCTTTATCTCTGTTAATTGTCATCTTAACCTCATCATATCTTAGTCATGCTCGGTCTCACACAATAGTCTTCGTAACATGCCTGTATCTAAAAGTTCTTATATGTTCTCAATATAGTATTTATCTTCTCTCTTTTTTCTATTACTTCCTGAAATATTTACTTTCTCTTCTTCTTTATTCTTTGATTTCATCTTCTCTAAATAATGCGAAATTTCTTCCTTTATTGTTCCATTTATTTGGGCATGCTTGTGTATAATGGTATTCTGATCCGCATATTACACACCTTGTTACTTTACCGAATCTTATAGGGTTTTTCCTTCCTTGCATTCTTTGCTCCTTAGTTGGTCTATTCCACCATTCCCCTTCAGTTTCCTTTCTTTCTTTCTTCGATGTTGTTACTTCCTTAGGAAATATTCTTACAACATAGTTTTTATTACTTCAAAAGAAATTGCCTCTTTTTCCACAACTGGCTAAAACCAATCGTTTCTTCTCTTGATCTATACCAGTTCTCTCTAGAAGAGTCCTTCCTCCAGCCTTTTCGCTTTATTTATACATTCTTCCAAATCTTTCAACGAGCCGGAATTAGACTAACATGACAACCAATGACCTTTATTGTAATTGATTGTTCCAAACTTTATACAAATATACCAGAGAGTAAAATAAAACTTTTTGTCTATTATCCGACTCCTGGCCCCTCTCATGTTTTTCATCAAAGAGTCCTTCATTTTTTAATGTTCCTTTATTGTTTTCAAAAGCTCTTCCTTCTACTCTTATTACTTTATCTTCCAATCCTGAGTATCTGACATATTCTTTTTCTTATGAGTGAAGATGCATTGGTTTTACTTTTTCTCTTTTCTGTGCTCCATTAAATACCTTTTTTATTCACCTGTTTTATCTCTCGTTCGGATTCCTTTTTCCTTCATGTTTTTTTCTTTATTCCGAGTCTAGGCATCTTCTCTCTTGTAGTCCTCGTTAACTAGCTCCTGTCGAGCTTAATTTGAATAAATTAAGCTTAATAAAGGACGTTAACAAAAACCTAGAGCCTAAATATAAATGAATCGAGTCCTTGTTGTATTGTTATTTGTCTTTTTTTTGCGCATACTGTTTAAGTTTATCTTATAATGAATTTATAGTTTCGCACATAGATTTCATATATTCTAATGGTTAATGCTATTATTTATAGATGATGTTTAATTGTCTATTAAAGGATGTAGCTTTCTCTCTTAATATAAACTTGATCGTTAAAAAAGCTCTCCTCATGTTATTCATCTTTATATTTACTATGATTATTAGCAAAATTTCATACTTACTTATACGTATAAAAGCATTTTCCACTTAAATAATAAAATAAAGTTTCGTGCAAAGGAAAATACAAAGAAATAATATGTAAAAACTAATATTCATAAATGCAATAAAATTCAAATAATTAACACGTAATTTTACAAAATTCAAAATGTAATGCTACCTGGAATGTAACGGTACTTGAAAATTTCCTTTCTTCTTTATATAGGCGTCACTTCTTCTCTGTTGAAAGAAATTATATTGGTAAAGTTTAGAATAATTTTAATCAGAATTATTAAGAGTAATTTTGTAATTGTACCGTATAAGTATAAAGTTCAAGGATGTTGCTTTACAAGGCAATAAACGTAACGTTACAAAAATGATTGTGGTTTTGAAAATATAGAGTTGGATGACGTTTAAGAAATGGATGTCTTTTTGTGGAAAGATTTGATTGTTGAAGGTTAAAATGATCAAAGTTTATAAAATTTTTCGTCCTTCGGACTCTGTTGAGAAGTCTTTCTCTACATAAGCGTTAATTGATTTTAGTCCAAAAATAATTAGTTTAAGTCGCTTGTAAAATAAAGTATTAAATAAAGTTCCAATTGAGTCATCAGTATATTCGCTTCAATATTTAATTTTAAATTTCTATTTCAATTTATCATTAAATTTAGTTTACTTTTTATTAGGAAATTTATTTTTGAAATAAAGAAAAACTATTTTACCAATTATTTACATATACCTAAAAATTAATGTAACATTTACAATACCATTTTACACAATACTAATTCCCTTCCATATTTTAATTTCTTCTATTTTTTACTCGTGGATTTCTCTTCTGCAAGCGTCTTTCTCCTTTTATTCACAACCGAATTGGAATCGCACTTAATTATGCCAATCCAGAAATTCTTCATTTCCAATTTTATATCTCATTAAAATTATCTTGGCTACATTTACACGTCTTTCTGATTTCTTTTCTGATTCAATGTGAAAGATTTACTTTCATTGTCATATAAAAAAAAAAAAGAGGTAAAATGATTTTTCAGTTCTTTCTCTTCGATTTTAATTCGCTCTTGTATCTCATATTTTATTCAGGTTTTAATTAAATGTACTTCGATGTATAGGAGAGGGGAAGGGAGGGGTTGGGGAAGAATAATGGATGGAAATTATGGTTTCTTAGTTTCCATAACATTTCTTTATGAGGGCGTTTTCCAAATTTTATATTTCGATATTTGTGGGAGCTATTATAGTGGAAACTACTTTCATACGTTGTCACTTGTTTGTCAAGTCATGACCTACATATATAATTCTTCCCCTTCATTTACAATTTTCCTATTCATAATTTTTTATGGCTTTAATTACCTGTAATTATTTTATTGTTTCTTTTTAATGGGACACGAGTACCGCCCGTAGCTCTTAAATTGCTCTTTTTCTTCATTAACTATTTAACTATGTGTGTTATATTAGATGGCAGTTTCTAATTTTTTATTCTTCTTTTTTCGGCAGTTGAATGCTATATGCCGATTTCGAAGCTATGACGCTGGAAGTCTACAGGATTTTTAGGAACTTCATAATGTCAACCACAACACAGGAATATAGTGAATTATTTTTTGCATATTAGTTATTGTTATTTGAAAACTTTTTTCATTTTGAATTAACTATTATTTTTACTATCATCATGTTCATGTTGTACTTGATTCTGCGCTACTGCTGGTATCTTCGAGGTAATGTGTAAGTGATATTATTGTTAATTCTTCCAGTAGGCTAAATCAAATTCCTCACTTATTACGTGATGATTTTCTCAGTTCTCTC
This sequence comes from Trachelipus rathkii, assembly GCA_015478945.1. Classification (NCBI taxonomy): domain Eukaryota; kingdom Metazoa; phylum Arthropoda; class Malacostraca; order Isopoda; family Trachelipodidae; genus Trachelipus; species Trachelipus rathkii. The sequence goes on from JABUQX010019840.1 coordinate 36,461, forward strand.
ACTTTGAAGGTCTCTCTTCGTGTGGTAAAGAGGCACTTTTATGTACATTTTTCAGTGTGTGAATTGTCTTTCCAGATTTATTTTTTCTTTATTCACTAAAGACTTTAGCACTGCCAAATTTAGTTTTTCTTGCCTACGAGTTGCTACGCGCATGATAGCCAACGCGCGTTTTATTTTCGCCGATTTCTTTATTTCTTGTGCCATTTCCAATGATTCTTTAAGAACTGTGTTTCTTTTTAAATTTATTCTTTTCTCATTCCACAACTTTTGTTTGTTAATTCTTACATTTTTTAAAATAACTTAGAATTGCTTTGTGAGTTAGCAGATGAATTTTTTAAGCTCCTTTCCGATTACACATTCATAGCTTTGCTTATCTCAGAGCACTTAAATAATTTTTTTTCGTATTGCTGTGAGTTAATCAGATTGAATTTTTAAGCTACCTTTGTGATTTAAATTTCGTTTTTTTTCTTTAATGTTGTTATTATTATTATAATAGATATTAAGATTTTGTCTTGTTTTTCGTGATTTAGCAACCACCATGATTTCCGTTTTTTCTGTATTCATAGCTTCGCACATTTAAATAAATTTTTCTCACGATTAACTTTAAAATAATATTTCAAGCTATCCTTTTTTCTGTGATTATATTGGTATTTCGTCATTGTATTCTGACATTTCCGGTCGGTTTCTGGTTGTTGGGTGGCGTGTGTGTGGAGTGTCGGTTTGGGGTTGTAGGTTTTTGGGGGTGAGATAATTCGATTTTTTTGGCTTAACCCGCGCATGAATTTTGGGCTTCGAGGCTTAGTGTGTTTTCGTTCGCTTGGTTTCTGTTTGGTTGCGTTGGTTGTTGTTGTAGCAGGTGTAGGGGTGGGGACAGAGTTGTGCCTTGTTTGGGGTGGGTGGTTTTTAGTTCTTTTATTTGTGACAGGGTGGTCTTCTTTTGTTTTTATTTTGTTGTGTGTTTTTTTATGTTACTGCTTTTAGTTGTTTGTTTTTTTTTGGTTCTTGTGTGTTGGTTTGTTGTATGTTACCATTGGTTCTTTATATGTCTTTGGTGGGGGTTGGGGTCATATTTTGTTGTTTAGACTTTTTGGTATTTTTCCAGAGTCATTTTTTGGTGGAGATTGAATATATGGGGTGTGGTTTGTCGTGTGTAGTGGGTTTCGGTGTGGGGGCGGGGTGTGGTGCGCTGTGGAGTGGGCGTGGTGTGGGAGGTGGTGTATAGAGTCCGCCCGGTTCGTTTGGCGGAGCGTGTGGGAGGATGGTCGGTGGGGAGATGGGATTGGGTGTGGGGTTGACACGGGGGTTTGTGGCTGCGCGCGCAGTGTCTATCTTTTGGGGGTTTTGGTGTTGGTTGGGTTTGTGATGTTGGGGGGGGGGGGTGGTTGGGGCCGTCTGTGATGAGTTAGCAGTTGGCAGTAGCTTGTACCTGGTCTATGGAGCGATTTTGTTAGAGAGTGTAATTGTGTCAAAGCTGCTGGTGGAGATGTAGGCAATTGTGTTTTTGGTGTTTAAGTAACTTGCTTCTGGTTACATTCATCGCTTGCAGCTCAAGTGAGCTTTATGTTTAGATTGGATAATTCCGAAAGTTGCTGTGTGGAGTTTAACAGATGAGAGGTGTTGTAAAGTGTTTTTACTGTGTTGTTTAATATAATTCTATCTAGTTACATCTCGAGAACATTTAAATGGATATTTCGAATTGCTATGAGTTTAGGGTAGAATGAATTGTGTTTGGTCTGGTGTGTTTAGAGCTTTAGTGACCTTTGTGGAGTTGGACATGGGGTCATGAGCTGGTTCTATGGCTCAGAGCAGTTTATATAATTATTAAGTTTCGAAATTTCTCGTGGTGTATATTAGCATAGTATGAGATATTAAGTGGTTTGAGCTTTTGTTTTTTGTGTAGGGTTATTTGGTGTATGCATGTTTGTGCGTGAGGTATACATCTTGGCATAATTTTATAGATGAATTGGGGTTTCTGAATTTTTGTCTTATGAGGTTTAGTAGATGAATTGTTTTTTTTAGGCGTAAGCTTTTTGTGATTTTACATTTATTTGGTAGTCTTAGCAGCGTGCGGGGGCTGATGTTAAAATAATTTCGAATTGTGCTTTTGTTGTGAGTTGGTGTTGGATCTTGAGAGGTGTGAATGTGGTTGGGTTGTTTTGAGAGCTTGCACTCTGTGTTGATGTGGCGGGAGGGGTTTGTGGTGGTCAAATGTCTGCAGGCTCAGAACATTTAAATAATTTCGAATTGCTGTGAGGGATGGAAAGCTGAGTGGAGATTTTTTGTGAAGTGTGAGCTCTTGTTGGTTGTGTGCTATGTAGGGATTGTCGATAGGCTTGCGACTCAGGAGCATGTTAAGAATGAGGATGTGGTACGGATAAATTGGTGCTTGGGTTGTTGAGTGAGAGCGGTGAGTGGAGGTGGTTGTGTTGAAGGTTGTAGGCGCGGGGGTTGTGTGTGTCTTACGTTATTTTTCATGAAGCTGCGATGTTCTGCAGAGCATTTTTGAGAATAATTTCGTGCCATTTGTGGGGCGTTGGGTGAGTGTATTTGTTTCTAGGATGATTTTTTTGAAGTGTAGCGGCGGGTTTAAGTGATGTACAGTGAGGTTTCACGTGAGAGCTGCATGGGCGAATAAGAGCAGCTTAAACTGTTTCTTTTTTTGCCTTATTTTGCGTTGCTTTTAAATGGCGTTCGCAATCTTCGAGGTGCTTTTTGTGTTTTTAAAAGTAGAAATTGGACTGATTATCTGGTTCAACTAAGGGGTATTGATCTTAGAATTCTCTCAATGACTGATTCGGAGGAAGTTGCTGACGTTAAAGGGTTTGTTTCGGAATCTTTTCACTTTGAACCGTGTGGGTTTCACCTTGATGGCAGCGTATCATCTTTCTCATGAGGGTCCGTGTAGAAAACGAGATGAATTAATTTATATAATATTTAATTTGACTATCTCGAGGAGTATTTGTGTAAGGGAATACTTGTATATGGTAATTCTTTATTATATATAGAGATGTACTTAGTGTGTATTAGGAAGGACTTAGGGTCTGTGTTGTAAGTGTATGAAGGAATGGTGATAAATTGACCGAGAGGTAAGTGTAGATTGAATGGACCTGGATTTTTGAGCGGAGGGTATCTGCTGTTTAGATTTAAAGAGTAAAATAGGTTGGGCGTTAGAGAGTAGGGGGAGAGAGAGGAAAATGTAGAGGTAGGGGGAGTATAAGAGAAAGAGAGATTGAGAGAGAGAATTACCTTTCTATTAGTGCCATTGGGGTGTATTTGGTGCTTCCAATGACACTCCAGCGCAATAGTTTCTTTATGCCGCTTCTTTCGCTCAAAATCTACAATCTCTATCTATTACATGGAGTTAGTATCCTCTCGTATTCACTTTATAACCACTAAAACATCTACATTACTTATTACAAACACTTCTTTTTTCAAATATTCCAGATTGTGTTGGGGGAGATAATGAGTTCTGCACAGTGTTATGTTTCTTGATTTGTTTCTATATGATTGTATTATACTAAATTAGGACAGTGGTATGTTTTTTCTGGTTTTTGGTGGAACGGTACTACCTTATTTTATTACCATAGGAAATGCATATACAGTACCTCGGAACGGCGGTCTGGTCGCCTAAAGCGACTTTATCTTCCAGCAAAAATTGTATGAATCGTCTGGGTACAAGGAATGTTAAGAGGAATAATTGGTGAAGAGGAGAGAGATGATGATGGAATGTTTATTTTTTAGAAAGGGTTAAATTTTGATTTGCATGCTATGACTGAACAAAAGATTGAAAGGAAGTTATGTGAAAAGTGAAGTTGACTTTCCGTAACAATGTGGTGTTGTTATTTTGTTGATTTGAGTAGATATGAGTACTGGGTAGAGAAGTAGTTTGTTGGATTTTGAATGAGTAACTTCTGTGGACAAACATACTGATTGATCTTTGTTTGTGGTTTTTTTATTTGGAATTCTATATGGTTAAATATTAAGTTGAGATTCGGTATTAGTTGTATTATGCAATTTTTTTGTAAAATATGTATTTTTTTTTTCATCTTCTGAGGTTTTTACATCGTTGAGTGAAGAGAGTTTGATTTTCTAGATTAATCTTAATGATGTTTTTTTTTGGTGGAGTTTGTATATAATATTGCCTTCTTAGTTATATTTTTGATTATTGGTTGTAGTTTCTTTATTTTATTTCTTTAAATGTTTTGCTCTTTAGATTTAGTAAAAATGTGAGGCTAGATTATTTTGTCATTTTTGTTTATTTTGTCATTTTTTAGTGGTTTTGCGTTGTTATATTTTATTAAATGAGAATGGTTAGGAAGGTGTTTGATTTTTCTTTGTTGAGGAGAAGGTTAAGTGGTTGTTATATATTGTTTCTTTCAGCCAGTCATTAGTATGTTATTATCTTCTATTTTTTGGTTGGGCCTGTGATTGATAACAATACGTTTGCTTTATTCTCATGCTTTCTCGCAGTTGTTGTCTAAGATATTGTTCATTTGGTGGTAGGTTAAAGTTTTGTTGGCTCTCATAGTTCTTTCCGGTCTATTTGTCCTGGAAGTTTTAAAAAATGAAAAATTTAAAAATTCCTAATCCCAAAATTTCGGAAGAGCGGTAAGTAGTGGAAAGATTCAATTACCTATTAACGCGTCTTGTTCCAATCTGGGCATGGAGTAATTTAAACGCACTGGTTGAGTGTTGTCAGTGCAATATGAGTTGGTGGCCCTTGTTGGCCTTGGATTTTGGTGGTTGGGGTGGTTTGTGTCTAGACTTGAAGTTGTTCGTACATAATTTGGCTTACGGCGGTCGAATTTCAGTTGTGGGGTGCGCTGCTTGGCCGGGTTTGTCTGAGTTTCTGCTGGATCAAGTAATAAAACAGAGTGTAGGATCGAATTATGGATTCTCTCCTGTTCGCATTGCTATGGTGTGGGGATAGGTACAGCTTTTTTAGTAGATGCCCTATTCCGCCAAACCTGGGAAGATCCATAATGTTGATCGGGAGCAAGGCAAGAGACCAAGGTTTTTTCGCTAACTCTGTCCATAGTCTTTGCAGAATTTAATCGAGAAAAGGTTTCAAAGGGCTAGCTTGCCCTTTACTTACCTGTGTCAGTGAGAATCGTCTAAGGATTTTTCAAACTTCCAGTTTGATTTCCGTAAGAATCGTTCGATCGCTGGATCCCTTGTTATGAATACTGGATGCATGACATCTTCGGGAAGCCCTTCTCTCAAACTGGTGGTTATGTTCTTGGTGTTCTTTTTTTGACTTTGAAAAGGCTTTTCATGACATCAACGTGTTATTACTTGGGGTTCTCTTAAATCTTCCCTCGTTCATCGGTTTCCGAGGACTAGTCCTTCCCTTTTTATTAATTGTCTTTCTATCATGACAGTATCCATCCAGGTTTTCAGTTTGCTCTTTCCGGTTTCTTTATTCAACGTCATTTTACCTTTTTGATGAAGGATGTTCTCCCATGTGGCAGTGTTCTCAAGTGTAATTATTATTTGCTCTCGGGTATTCAATTGGCATCTTTGTTTTCTTATTTATCTCCAGCGGTCGACCATTTTTTTCTTCTCTATGTTTGATGATCTGGCGCCTATTATTATTGCAAGGTGCTAGGTCTGCCATTTTTCTTGTAAAGGCAACTTCAACTAATGCAATATTGAGAACATTTCCCATAGGGGTAATTCCCATGGCTTCTATTCCACAACCAACCTAATATTACCTCAGTTTAAGTTACTTTTAAGAAAAAAGGGAGTTCGACGACCTTGTTGCGTCACCGTTTTTTTTTTCTGATCCTTTGGTTTTGGTAATGAAACCTAGTACGCTTTACTAATGGTTTGTTCACTTCCTATTTCCTGTACTTTCACAATAGTTTCAATTTTAGGTATCGATTTCTAGATGTACCACGCTTAACATATGCATCGACTATCTATAAACTCCTGAAAATCGATCATTACTATCGTGGTGGATGTGATATTAATTTTTCTGCGTCATGCGTCTTGTCGCGTCAGATCCCGCAAGTATCATGCCTGGTCAAAGTTTTATCTGATTTATGGAACTGTTGTGGTTTGAGTGATTTTGGGTTTAGGGTTTTTTTTTGTCCTCTCCTCAATCTTTCTATGGCTATCATTTGCCGGTTTAGTGGTCCTTTATCTTTCATAGACTGTAGGGCGTATTCTCGTTGCCTCTGCTACTGGAGCCTTTCATATCTCCGCTTTTCTTGGTAAAGGTGTCCTTGTAGGTTTAATTTTCGTATGTGATGCTTCGATTTTTTTGGTCTCTGCGATATGATAATTTACATCCTTATCATAAATGTGGCACTTTTTAGTTTATCTTTGCTTCACAACTTCCAAATAACATTCTGCTCTAACACCGATGTCTACTGAGGGATACTTCAGAATCCTCTCTAACTGTGCCATTGTTTTGCCGAAACATTCAGTTTTATATACAGTTTTTATCGTGTTTCCTCTAATTGCATTCCCTTGGCAAAGGTGCTTTTGCATTTTCTTCTATATTGTTTACGATAGGGTATTTACATCCTTGGCTTAGTTCGCCTGCTCCTTCTACCATGTTGCAATTGATCCTACTCCTCTCTCCAATCTAGCTGCCCTTGCTAAGGCGTCCATTCTCTTTCTCTTTCTCATTCCAAAGTTTACGGTGGATTTACTTTACTTGTGTTTACTGAAGGCTCTACAACAGGGGACAGTGTATGGTCAGTGTGGGTGTGTCTGCTGTTTTTCCTGAAAGCAATCCTTCTCTCCCCTTCCATGTTTCAATTTTTTACTGTGCAGGAATGAATTGGCTATATATTTGAGTAATAAGGTGTTCCCCATTTCTATTCCTCTTATTAAATTGTCTTCTTCCTGCATAATTACCAAAAGCTCTTCTGGGCTCATCGTCCAAGCACTTGATATTGTCTCCTTTATTTGTCCAAAAAAACAATAGTATTCCCGCTGTCATCTATTATAATTTTCCTTCATGCTTGCTGTGTTTTAGAGGCTGAAAAATAATTCTTCATGCGATTTATCAGATTCCTACTGGGAAGAATCATGTGAGCAGAATATCCCTGACAGAGAGGCCCAAATTATGCCGTTTCTTCTTTCGGAGCTGCACTTAGGTCATTCTCGGGTTATGTTCCATTTTTCTACATAAAGTCGCCTCCCAGTCAACTTCATTTATTATCTTTTTCGACAACCATTTCAAGGATTTCCGGTCTTATTGACAAGAGTGTTGGACGAGCGATTGGGTTGATTGTGGGCGTTTAAAGTTATAAATATAAAACCGAACATTGTGAGAGTTCTTTTCCTCTACGCAATGAAAGCGCGTTGCTTACTGATGATGATATCTTTGCACTCCTCCATTGTTGTTACTTACATTCCATACATCTAGTCACATCATGCCATTTGTCATGTCGGTATCCCTCCTCCATTCTGTCAAATTTACCTGTGCGTCTGTTACTATTTTAATTCGTCAATTTCTTTACATTCCAAATCTCATTGTATTTGTCCCCACTGGATCCCATTCGCCGGTCGTTGTGCATTTGTTCTACGTTTATGGTCAGTGGTACGACTTCTATAATTAGGTATCTCATATTCTTTTATCTGAATCTCCCATAACTAGTTAATCAATTTTCTCTTTATCTTCGTAGAATTGAATATTTCTATAATCTAACATATGATTTTGGTTAGGATTTTAATTTATATTGATACACATGCTTTTTTATTTAAGCAATATTGATTTTTCTTTGACTGATATCATTTCATTTAAAATTTTTTTCATACTTTATATTCCTTGACTTGTAATTAAAATTTGAATGTCTGCTATAATCCAAGTGTGGCCGCGGTGGGAATCCTGTACATTGAACCAAATATATTATTAGGTAATATATATATATATATATATTAGTATATTTGATTATAATATATATATATATATTTATAGTATATATATATATTATATTAGTATATATTATATTATATGATTATATATATTATGTTATATCTGATCTTCCTTTCTTTTTCCCGCAAGACTTGGGGTGTAATGGTGCTGGTGACATGCATCGAAAAAGAGTAAGTTAGATAGAACATTGACACAAAGTAGATAAAGAAAAGCCCAGCTTACCTTGCCCCTTCTTTGATATCCTAATAGTGATGAACTTCGGCGCAGTCAGAAATTCCACTCTGGAGCTTCACGGGCCGCGACGTGACGCTCACTTTGGCATATAGTCTAGTGTTAGGGTTCATACCTTTGGCCCAGGTGGTAGCCTACTTATAGCATTCCTCCTGCACAAATCCCTCGCCATTCACTCCTATTTTATGTGCACCTTTATGTGGTTGGTGTGTCTCGCCTCTGCGAACTCACACCTCTCTCTCCTTGTCAGTACATTCGTTTATGGATCTCAATCCATGATCTTTGCTTCTTAGTCTCTGCCAGTTTCCGGGTAAAGACTGTGCGCCACACGGACTTCGGACACTATACATCAGCTGGTATTATAGGACAACGCGAGCGGTCATTTCTGCCTTGTCTCATCATGACGCGAATCCATCTCCATATGTTTGCTTGTCATTTTATGGTCTTCGTTCTTTCGCGTGTGGTTTTTTTTTTTTTTTTTTTTTTTTTTTTTGTTGTGTTTTTGTTTTGTTTTTTGTGTTTTTTGTTTTTTTTTTTTTTACTATCCTCCTGTTCTTCACACCTACATAATCTCTCTAATTATGTTCATTCCTCTTTTTTTATTCTAAATTTCTTTCTCTCACACCGTAACACGCTCCTTACTAGATTGTCCATTTTTCTGAACACAATTTGAACTTTATGATTTATACGTCCTTATGTTCCTAGGACCATAGTCTCTTACTATACATTTAACACGAGGTAACAATAAATAGTCGGCACATGTTTTAAGATTACCCCTAGCGCTACTTCAAGACTTTAGTCCCTTTATCATCCACTAATGATTTAATTGCACATGCAACCTTCCTGCCATTTGTTCACAGTAGCATTACTTACTACATTCTCATCATCCGTTCCCTTTTCATACCAAATATTTCCTAAACATTCAAATTCATCTAAGACACTTGTTCGCAGGGGCTGACTCAGTCCATCTAACATAACTTCACACGAGGAACTTGTCGCGGCTACTGTTGTGTGGTTTCTGTTGTTTGTTTTCACAACCATAACCTAACTCTTAAATCTACGTTTTACTTTTCATAACCCCTCTTTTATATCACCCTTTAATATCTTCTCTATCCAATTCCTCTATTAAAACTCTCTCAGATTTCATCCAACATAAACGCAAATCGATTCCTCATTATAATTATGAGGCAAGGCACCTCCACTTCACATCTCATTTCTCTCATCATTCTAATCACCATTTATCCTGCCACACACATCCGAATTCTTTTCATAACCCCATTTCCATATACAATTGAAATAATCAAGGAGACATATACATATCCCTGCATTCATTCCGCTAATTTAATTTAATTAAACCAAATCACTTTTGACACCATTTTTATTCTTAACTTAATTTTATATCCACGCTTCACTATAGTATATCTATTTTTATTTTCCATTCATGAATTTATCTTCTTTCCTGTTCCCAAATTCGAAATATTTCCCTATTAATTCTCTATCATACGGCTTCTATATTTCTTCATAAATCCTAAATTGTTCTAGGCTTTTTTCTTCTTCTCCCTTCTTATCTACTCTCATAATTTTTTTTAAGTAAAGTAAACGTACAGAAATTTTACTTGTGCTGAAATCACATTGTGTCTTCCCATTAGTCAATTCTGTGCAGTTATTATCGACGCGATCTCTTTTCTACTAATATATAGCGCCTATGCATATATAGTCTTCCTTAGCAGTCACTGTCATATAAACTGGAATTTTCCTATAATTATGTATCAGTACGTGTTTATCCCTTACGCTCTTGATATAAGGGAACTATTTACTGGCTCTCCTCCAAATCCCCGCGGATACTATGTATTCGCTGCCATAAACGCTTTTTATTACCAACTTTCGCAATTCCGATCAGTCACTCATTCTCGCCTCAGTTGTTTTGTATCATTTCATCAGTTAGTTTTTCAATCTATACTGCAGATTTTTTATCCCCTCTTCATTCTTCTCATTTGCCATAGAGTCCCAAGTCGTATTGACAATACTTTATTAATAAGCACTGTAAGCAATTTAATAATTAATTTAGTATTTTTTATATTTTTTTTGAGTGAGTTGGTACAGGTGTCTACCAGCTTGCACGCACAAAAAAGCGGCGATACCGGGTCAGAAAACCAACTACAGGGGGAAACTTGCTAAACAGAATGCTTATGAAATACGGGAATGGCGGAATTAGTTAAACTGCCTATATTTGAGCAGAGTCGTTCCCGAAGTTGATAGTGAAAAATCTGCTTTTTCACCTGTGGAAATTGAAGTGATTCTAGTGACAGTATTTATGTGAGAGTGCGGGATTCGAGCAGTATGGTTGTGTGTTAACAAGGTTTGGTAAATTAGCCGGTCTCGTGGATAGCCGAGTGTACACACATTATCTCACGAGAAGATGGCGTAACCGAAAGTAGACACTGGGAACGGCAGAAAAGGAAGAGGGGATGGGCCCCTTGTCCATTAATAGATTAGATAGCTGTTGGGTACATTAGTATGTGGCAATGTTCACAAACCGAGCTCAGTACCACCGTCGCTGGTTGCCGACCTGCCGGGCGAAAAGCGATGGCCCGAAATCCCAGGAAGGGCTTTCGCTACGCAGTTTAGCGGGACCCGACGTTATGATTCTCCACCAACACTCCCTGCTAACTAAGCGTTAGGAAGCCTTCTGTTTTTGAATCGTGGGTAGTCAGATAATCAGGTGGTCTAGCTGGGAGTGTTGTTTCTCAGCAAGAATGGCCACAGGTATATTGTATCCGTCGTACAGGTAATTTTGCAGGTGTCGGCGCGATAGGCCGCTTTGTCAGCCAATTCGTTTTACCTTTTTTCTATTGTGATTTATTGCCTGAGCGTGAGATGGGACCCAGCAAAACCGTCAAACCTTGTGTCTAGCTATGCACATATTATACGATACCTTTTTGGTATGATGGGAAATCATATGGATGTCTTGTCGGTTTTCGATTTTGTAGTGCAAGAAGAGCACTCTGCGAGTCAGAAAAGAAACGGTATACGTGTCATAGTCAGATTTATGTGTCAGAATCCTATTATATGACCAAAGTAGTTGTGCAACTAACCTCAGTCGTGAAAGACGTGACGCGTCAGAAGCGGAGAGTGTGGGACAGCAAATAGGTTTCTGTGAAAGACCGCTGATGCTACCCACTCCACCTCTTCGCCTTGTATCCGTCGGTGTAGATTGCTCACTTATTGATGCTGCCATGGAGGCCAGGTGAGACATGAAAAAGAATGCCTTGCAGTAAATGACGGGTCGTCTTCGGATTTTTGATATAGGCAGACAACCTCATGCACACCACAGGGGGCGGGATACAACCAATAAGGCAGACATCATCGTAGTCAAATTGTAAAACCAGTCCGCTACAGGGAAGGCGGAGATAAACGGAAGACAGACGCCACAACCTCACTAAACGGTCAATAGGTTCAGGGACTACGTAGGAACCTCAGCGTAGTCAGAGGAGTCAAAGCCTGATGGTACTTGGGGATTTTGTAGACGGAGATAACATTTATGGAGCACATGAGAATTCTCTTCCCGTAAAGATAGGGGCATCTACCTAGCCCTCCACCTCAAACTTCTTTTGGCGAAGGAAACGAAACGCCCAAGTGAATTATCGCAGAGCCTCATTCTGTATGAGTCGAGAGGTCTGCAAGTACGCCGGAGTCTCTGCATCATATATGCACACGCATAATCCAACTTGCCTTGAACCAACATTGATCAGTTTAGACGAAGCATGACCTTGACCATCAGGCCACCCGGAAGAATTAGACGGTTGGTACGTTAGGATGGCGTAAGAAGGTTTCCATTGGCGACTGCAGTTTAATTTTCAATTGAGGATATGAGGGAGATAAGTCAGGCGAGCATCCCAATAACAGACCCAAGAACTTCACCTCCGACACAGGGCGGATGGGGGAGCCATAGAAGGTCAGCAAGGGAGACAAATCACCCCTACGATCCGCTTGCCAGTCCCGCCGCGCGCCGCGCGCGCCCGGCCCCGCGGCTCTCGCCCCCCGCCGCCCGCCCGACCGCCGGGCGCCGCGCCCGCCCGCGCGTACGCCCGGCGCGTTGGGCGGCCTGCCCAGCCGGTCGGCGCCCTGCGCCCTATGGGAATAAAGCACGGTCTTCCCGTCTTAGGTTTGATCGGGGGAAAAAGTAATAAACCCGTTGAAATACATTCTCAACGTTTTATAAGTGCAACCCATTGACGGCCGCTGAGTTGCCCCAGGGTGACGGTTTTCCATTTGATGATAGGTGTCGACCCTTCAGAATATCTACAACGGTCCGGTCGCCCTCCATAAGAGATAAACTGACCTGGGAAACGGAAGATTGGGAGTTCTAACAATGGAAACACCATTGGTGGGAAATCCCGAACAAAGCAAAATGAGCAAAGAACTCGCTGAAAAGAAACTTTCCTGCGGGGGGCACGCCTCCAGGCCAACATAATGTCAAAAATGACACGAGAAAGATGGCATCCCCAACAGCGAACCCGGAATATGAATCGACGACATAAGAGAGCTGAAAGGAGAAGGTGGGAAGCGTCCTCCTTAAGGCCAGCGAGTGCAAGCTATTGAATGAACTTTCCGGGAGTTCTCTGGGTTTTTGTGTTGTGTTGGTGTTTTGTTTTGTTTGTTTGTGGTTTCTAGTGGATATTCGTAACCTCTTCGGGAGTGCTTTGAGAATATGACGCACGTTTTAGAAGGGAAAGAAAAGCCTCAACGGGTATTCGTTGTCCCAACGGCTTGAAAAGGAAGTAGGTCCTGTTGTTGGATGCGATGGTTTTTCTCTCAAAAATCCCTCAAAAATTGAAAGTTGGTGGACATTGAATTGCACCAAGGCCTCCGTCGGAGTATTAAAGACGATAGGGCCCACCATTTGGCTTCCGTAACTTACAAAGGTGTGACTATATTGTTTGGTAGAGATATATTAGTGGACGTTGGGGTTGTCCGGGCCTTGGTAAAGGGTCCTTACCGTTTTGCCTTGATAATGGGAATGTGTTATTTTGATTAGCTTAGACAATACTTGGTGGGTAAGAACTCTCCCCTCTTCGGGGGGATCTGATTTATATTAAGTAGAGGGAGAGAATCAGCTCGAAGCAGAGGCATGAAGATGATTGTGGGTTTACATTTGGGGTGGAGTATCCCTCAGTGGGGCAGGCACGCCAGTCCTTAGCAGGGGAAGGCGGAGAGCTTCCTGAAATATTCCTGCCTCGCGGTGAACAAAGGTTCGTAATAAGAAGGACCTCACGCAAGGAGGAAACTTAGAAAATCCGGGGAATTGAAGGTGCGGGGCTCGGGGATCGGATGGAAAGATGGCTCAAGAATACTCGTGAGAATTCGCCTGCAAGGGCAAATGCAGCAAAAAAGAGTATCGCCTAATGCTCATCCGGCTACCATATCCCCGGAGCAGGGAAAAAGTGAATGTCACTTATTCGGGTGGGTGCCATCAGCTGATGATCCGTGCGGTTCTTCCTGTTATGCGTTTTGCTAAAAAGTTTGGGTTGCCGCACAACACAACGATTCGGACGTACATGGGGCGGTATTGATGATGTGGGGATCATTGCGTAGATGAATTTTGATCCGGTTTGTCGAAAACACGGTTTTCCTGGGTCCTCCTGTTAGACCCTGAGACCGGGGTAGTCAGCGGCCTTAAATGAGGTATCAACGGTAGACTGGTGTTAAGGGTTTCTTTGTAAGAACGATTAGAGTTTACGGTTTTTAAGTACGATTAATCCGGAAAGCGCATTATTTCTGGGGGGCCGTTTCCAAAATTTTTTTTTTTTTTTTTTTTATTTTTTCTCCCCCCCCGGTGAAGCAGAACGACGACATGCAGAAGAAGCGATGGGATATGGGGCCTCCGCAGGGGCCCCTCCCAGATCAAACATCCTCAAAATTTGTGAACGCAATTCAGCGCAGTGTGGGAAAGTTACGTCAGTTTTTTGTGACCGGAGTCCAAAGGGGGACATAAAGGTTGCATGTGAGAAGGGAGGACAATCAGTTCCGTCATAACGGCCCAGCTGGTATATAGGCCAATTGGATGATGCAAGGACAAGAGATTAAGGTAGAAATAGGGTAATTGGGTCATCCCCACCAACGTGGTAAGCGCTGTCCACCTAGAATTTTTCATATGATGACGTAAAGAGTATCATTGGGTAGATTTGTCAACACAGGATGAAAGTACGAGTGCAGGTAGGACGTTCGAAAGTTTAGGTAAGCTCGTGTGTTGAAGGCAATCGCATATCGAAAAGGCTTCTGCAAACACCCCTTCAACTTTAATGCCTAAGGTCTCGGATTGTTGACGAAACCGAGTCACCCTTACAAGGGCAGAGCACAAAGTTAATCGGGGAATCTAGTGGACACGGGGTAGCTATCCGGCTGTGTAATCCTGAGTTGGAATGGGGATATTGGTGTGAAAGGGAGACTGATTTCGGTGTTGAATCCCAATGAATCGCTCGCAGCACCCCTATCATTAGCCTGGCCATCGATTTTGGAAGTCTGGAGAGGTTCATACCTTGTATTTGGGACGGGGCGGGCATTGAAAAAAGCACGGGTTACGCTAGTTTTGTAATATTCTTGGAGGCAGATGGCCTTTTTGGGAGTATGTGCCAAATTCCATAAGTCTTATCCACTCTTTCGAAGTTCGGGTAAGTACCACCCAATTCTTCGAGGCTTGAGTAGTAACCACGGAAGTTACATTGAAGAAAGATTACGAAGGGATCAGTCCGCAATGCGGTCCGTTACAAACGTTGCTATGCGGTGGGCGTCAGCTTTCTTTTTAGAAGCACGCGACGATCGAAGGTGCGGGTCACAAGATGACCCACGAGGGGGCGCCGTATAGCCCGGCGGAAAGGAAGGTCAATCTAACCTCCACAACAGAGTCTCTCGAGCCTAACGCCGGTGTATACACCAATGCCAGAGGCAGATAAGTTCGACTCTCAACGTTGGACACAGGGGAACTTCCAATATTGTGAAGGACGGGCGTGGAAGTCACAGGTGTATCACACTGCTGAAGACTCGTCTCGGATGGAGAAGGAATCTCAACAGGGATGGCTGGAGGAAGAACCAGACAAGGATTGGTGGAGGAGGACCGAAGCACATCCCCACAAAGTTCAGCGTCCTGCGGGGTCTGCCCTGAGAAGGACAACGGAGCCGAGACAGGGGAGGATACAGTGGTATCTCCCTCAATGGCTTCGGAAATTGCCTCTTTTTTCCGATACAATTCAGGGGAACCGGACCTCACGAAAGGGAAAGCACCAAGAGGTACATGTGGGGGGTGGACCTGGATCCCAGGTGGGAACCTCAGAAGGTGTTTGAGTAAGTGGTAACATTCATCTGCGATATCAGAGTAGGACTCGAAATCGCTGAAATAAGGAACTGGAGGGTCGGGAACGCAGAAGCAAGGCCGATAAACTATCTCTGGGACATAGCCGAAACACGACGAAATTGCTTTCCACATCAACCCATGGGCTTTCGAGGGCGAACGGGCATGTTTGGGCAAACCCACAGGAAGGACCTGGGCGGACGGGCCAGAAGCGAGGATTTTTTAAGAATCCGTCGCGAATTAGTGGAAAAGAGTAATGGCGCCTCGCAGGATAACGTGAACACCGTTTCAGGAGGACGGTCCACAATACTAGGAGAAGCCGGTTCAGCGGTTTCCTAGGAGACTCAGGAGCAGGAACGTTAATCGGGAAACAGTCGGAAAGGAAAGCATCATCGGAGTAGTAAACGCAGGAGATAGTTTCCCAAATCAGGGGAAGAACCAGAAATTGGAGAGCACACAACCCTGGGTGCGGCATGAACTTCAAGCCGAAGCCACACCATAGGAAATGGATGTAAGGACTGGAGAGTTGTGATGAGCGACAGTACGGATCATGTGCGGGAGAAATGCGGGGGGAGGTTTGATGCAGAGTAGAAATGTGTAACCCAGTAGTGGGTACAGTATCCGATCGAGAGAGCTTGCGAAGTACGTAGAGGCGCACGAGGGTGATGGGAAGATTGGGCGGTAGAAACGTGCCTAGTCACAGCAGCAAGGGTTCTATCAGGGCGGTCATCTATGCATGTCCCTCTTTCTTTTTGAAATGAGATTCTGAACCAGTGTACCATACACAAAACTCTCGTATCCGCCGTGAGGCCCTCTCTTCCGCCGCTAGGGAGAACTTTTCACGCCCTGCTCTCTCCTTTTGCTGCTGTGGACTAGGCCGGTCTTCTACCGGCCCATCTCCCATCGCCCTCGTGCGCCTCTACATAATTCGGCCAGCTCTCTCGAATCGGATACTGTACCAAAACTATGGGGTTAACACAATTTCTAACTCCTGCGAATTTCGGGGAACTGCCCCCCGCATTCTCCCGACATGATCCGTACTGTCTCATCACAACTCTCCAGTCCTTACATCCATTTCCTATGGTGTGGCTTCTCGGGCCTGAAGCTTTCATGCCGCATCAGGGTTGTAATGCCTCTCCAATTCTGGTTCTTCCCTGATTTGGGAACATCTCCTGCGTTACTACTCGAATGATGACTCTCCTTTTCCCGACTGGTTTCCCGTAAACGCCCTGCTCCGAGTCTCCAAGGAAACGGCTGAACCGTTCTCTCCTAGTATTGTGGAGCTCTCCTGAACGTGCTCACGTCTGCGAGCGCGCATTACTCTTTTTTTTCCTATCGGGGCGACGGGATTTTCTTAAAAATCCTCGCTTCTGGGCCCGTCCGGCCAGGGTTCTCCTGGTCGGGTTTGCCCAAACATGCCGCCGTCGCTGGAAACACGGGCCAATGGTGATCGTGGAAACAATTCGTTGTTCGGCTATCCAGCCTCGCTTCTGCATCCGACCCTCCGGTTCCTTATTCAAGCGATTCCGAGTCTTACTCTGATATACTAATGAACGTTACCACCGACTCTACATCTTCTGAGGTTCCCCAACTTGGGGTCCAGGTCCCACCCCCTATGTTAGGGGGTAAGGGTTTGCCCATTGTACCTCATGTGCTCCCTCACGGTGAGCCCGAGTTTGTCCCTGTTGTTCGGGGGAATTTCGGAGCCATTGGGAGAGATAACACTGTATCCCCCCTGCCTCGGCTCCGCTGTCCTTCTCTGGGCTGACCCCGCAGGACGTTGAACTTTGTGGGGATGTGCTTCAGGCCTCCTCGTGGGGATGTGCTTCGGGCCTCCTCCCCAGTCCTTGTCTGGTTCTTCCTCCTGCCATCCATGTTGAGACTCCTCCATCCGTAACGAGTCTTCAGCGGTGTGATACACCTGTGTCTTCCACGCCCGTCCTGGACGATATTGGGGGTTCCCTGTCTCCCCCGTTGAGAGTCGACCATCTCTGCCCCTGACGTCTCCACCTTCGGAGTTAGACTTGAGACCCTCTGATGTGGAGGTTGGTTTGGTCCCGTCTTTTTGACGGGGTCTCTCACGCAGTGGGAGGGAGCGACCATTCTCTATCTCAAGATAAACCTCCAGTGTCAATTCTCCATGACCTCCCTCTTCCGCCTGGCTATAAGGCGTCCCCTCGTATGCCATCTAGTGACCAGCGCCTTCGATGGTCACATGCTTCTATAAAGAAAGCTAACGCCCACCGCATAGCAACGATTGTAACAGACCGCATTGCGAACTGATCGCTTCGTCTTCTTTCTTCAATGTCTAAGTTCTTCAATGGAACTGCCGTGGTTACTACCGTAACTTCGAAGAGTTGGGTAGACTTATTGAACTGCATACTCCAAAGGCCATCAGCCTCCAAGAATTGCAACTGCGTAACCGTGTTTTTCTGCCGCCATCCAAATACAGGTTGCCTCTCACTTTCCAAAATCGTGGCGCTAATGATAGGGGTGGTGCGGCGATTCTGTTCCACGAATCGGTTCCTTTCACCCATGTCCCCATTTCAACTCTGTTACACGCGGTAGCTGCCCTTGTCCACCTCGATTCCCCGTTTACTTTGTGTTATGTATATCTTGCGTCTAGTTGCAGTTGCACGAGAGAGGATCTTTTGACTGTTTTGCAGAGCTTTTCGTTGGGATACCTCAACACAGGCTTACCAACTTTCGTACGTTTTGACACTCGTACTTCCTCCTGTGTTGACATCTCCTTATGCTCTCTTTCGTTCATTGACAAATTATGGTGGGACAGGTCTCCTTACCTTTGTGGGAGTGACCTTTACCCTATCTACCTTACATCTCTTTGTCCTGATCATCCTCCAACGCCTTATACCAGCTGGCGTTATGACAGGGCTGATTGGTTCTCCTTTCTCACTGCAACTTATGTCCCCTGCCTCCCGACCACTGACGTCTTTCCTTTCCCTGCGGATGCGTTTACATATCTTGCGGATGTTGTTCTTGAGGCGGCGGAGGCCCATATCTCTCGCTCTTCTGCATGTCGTCATTCTGCTATACCGTGGTGGAACGCCGATTGCGCTAATCGTGCTAAACGTCAACTCTATCGTTCTTACAAGAAAACGCCTAAGCAGTCTACGTTGATCCTCTTTAAGGCCGCTGCTGCTCGGTCTCGGTGTCTAAACAGAAGAACCAGGAAACAGTTTTTTCGAACTTACGTTTCCACGGTCAAATCATCTACACCATTGTGCGCAAAATTTCTTGCAAGCACTACAGGGAGCCACAGACGGTCATCAGCTGTGGCCCGCACCCGTGTGACATCATTTCCGCTCCGGGCATGGTTGTCGATGTGCTGGGATACCATTTTGCTGCTTGCTGCTTGCTGCTGCGATTCTCGGTATCGTGAGCCTTTCCGATCGATCCGCTCCAGCACTCAATTCCCGGACTTTTCTGTTCCTCCTGGTGAGGATCCTTCTTATAATCGATTGTTCACGAGGGCGGAATTTCAGGAGGCTCTCTGCCTTTGTAAGGATGGGGCGCCTGGCCCTGAGGGTATCTCCTACAAAATGTTACGTCATCTCCATGCCTCTGCTTCGGCATTTCTCCTCTCTTTATATAATCGAGTCTGGGTGGAGGGGGTCTTCCCCCCAGTTTGGCTAATGGCTTATACTATTCTCATTTCCAAACCTGATAAGGACCCTACAATCGCGGACAACCAACGTCCCATTTCTCTAACTTGTCACACCTGTAAGTTGATGGAGAAGATGGTGGCTAATCGTCTTCTCCCGACGTTGGAGGGCCTGCGTGCTTTTTCCGCCCATCAGTTTGGGTTTAGGAATCATCGATCCACACAGGAACCTCTTCTCTTGTTGGACCACGATGTCCGTGAGGCTTTCTCCTCTAATAAAATGGTCCTAGCTGTTTTCTTCGATCTCGAGAAGGTTTACGATTCCACATGGAGAATGGGAGTTCTTCATAGCTTGCACTCGCTGGGCCTTAGGGGACAGCTTCCCCTCTTCCTTCAGTCTCTTATGTCGGGTCGATCTTTCCGGGTTCGCTGTGGTGCCACTCTGTCTCGTCATTTTGACATGGTCGAGGGGGTGCCGCAGGGAAGTGTGCTCAGCGTTCTGCTTTTTGCTGTCGGTTTCAATGGTGTCATTGCTAGCATCCCATCTTCCGTTCGGTGTTATCTCTATGTGGGCGACCGGCGTTGTATGTTTCTGGAGTGAAACTATCATGCATGGAACGTCAGCTGCAGCTCAGCTGGCCGTCAATGGGGTGACTTCGTGGAGTGATTCACGGGGTTTTACTTTTTCGTCACAAGACACCGGAAGAACCGTGCTTTTCCCTAAGAGGTGCAAGCGGATCGTAAGGGGTGATTGCTCCCTTGCTGACCTTGTATGGCTCCCCCATCCGCCTGTGTCGGAGGTGAAGTTCTTGGGTCTGTTATTGGATGCTCGCCTGACTTATCTCCCTCATATCCTCAATTTGAAAATTAACTGCAGCCGCTCATTGGACCTCTTACGCCACCTAACGTCCTAACGTCTACATCTTCGGGTGCTGATGGTAAGGTCATGCTTCGTCTGCTGATCATGTTGGTCAGGTCAAAGTTAGATTAGGTGTGTGCGATATATGGCCAGACGTCTCCGGCGTACTTACGCCTTCTCGACCCGATACAGAATGAGGGTCTGCGGATATCACTTGGGGCGTTTCGTTCTTCGCCAAAGGAAAGTTTGGAGGTGGAGGCTGGGGTGATGCCCCTGTCTTTACGGAGAGAATATCTTATGTGCTCCTTGTTTCTCCGTCTACAAATCCCCAAGCCATCGGCTTTGACTCCTCTGATCGCTGAGGTTCCTCGTAGCCCTGCCTATTGACCGTTTGCTGAGGTTGTGGCGTCTGTCTTCCGTTTTCTCCGCCTCCCTGTGCGGGCTGTTTTACAATTTGACTACGATCATGTCTGCCCTTATTGGTTGTATCCGCCCCCTGTGGTGTGCATGGGGGTTGTCTGCCTTATCAAAATCCGGGGACCACCCGTCTCCTGAAGGCTTCCTTTCTGTCTCACCTGGCTCTCCATGGGAGCTCTGTGAGCATCTACACCGACGGATCAAGGCGAGAGGGTGGGGTGGGTGCATCAGCGGTCTTTCCAGACCTTACTGTGTCCCACACTCTCCCTTCTGACGCGTCCGTCTTTACGGCCGAGTTAGTTGCAATAACTTTGGCTATTAATAGGATTCTGACACTAGATCTGCTTGACACGTATACGTTTTTTTCTGACTCGCAGAGTGCTCTTCTTGCACTACAAAATCGAACGACCAGACATCCTTTGGTTTCCATCATCCAAAGGTTTCTATATATGCTGCATGCTAGACACAAGTGTTTGACGTTTTGCTGGGTCCCATCTCACGTGGGTATCCTGGGTAACGAATTGGCTGACAAAGCGGCCTATCACGCCGCCACCTGCAAAATTACCTGTCGACGATACTTACCTGTGGCCATCTTGCTGGAACACCTCCCAGCTGCTGATTTCTGCTCCCGACTCAAACAGGGCTTCCTCGCTTGTTGGCAGGAGTGTTGGTCGGAGGATCATCGTGGTGCTAAACTGCGTAGCGGAAAGCCTCTCCTGGGGATTTGGCCATCGTCTTTTCGCCGGAGTCGGCACCAGGAGGTGGTCCTGGCTCTTTTGCGAATTGCCCATACTAATGTAACACACAGCTATCTTCTTATGACAAGGGAGCATCCCCCTTTCTGTCCTTTCTGCCGTTCCCAGTGTCTACTTTCGGTACGCCATCTTCTCGTGGATTGTGTGACTCTTGCGGCTTCCAGAGACCGGCTTTTCCCCTTGTTACAACACCATACCTGTCCAATCCGCCTCTCAATATATATTGTCTGAATCACTTCATTCCACAGTGAAGCGATTTTTGCTTTCCTTCGGGACTGACTCTGCTCTATAGGATTTAATAATTGCATTCCCGTTTTCATGCATTCTGTTTAGGAGTTTCCCCCTGTAGTTGGTTTTCTGACTCGGTATCACCGCTTTTTTGTGCGCAGTGGTGGCACCTGTACACTCACTCAAAAAAAAATAAAAATACTAATTAATTATTAATTAATTAAATTATTATTAAGGTAATTATTATTAATGGGTAGAGTGAGAAAGTTGAAGAAGGGTAAATCTGCAGGTATAGATGAAACTACTGATGAAATGATCAAAAACGGAGGCGAGATGGTGATTGATCGGATTTTGGGAAGTTGTGTATAAAGGTTTATGGAGGGTATAGTTCCGGGGATTGAGAGAGCAGTAATAGTTCCCTTATATAAGGGTAAGGGGGATAAGGTAACTGTACTAATTATAGGGAAATTAGTTTATTGAGTGCTGTAGGGAAGATATATATGCTGGTATTTTAGTAGAAAGAGTGCGTCGATTGACTGAAGGATTGATTGGGGAAGAACAAGGTGCGTTTAGGAATGGTAGAGGATGTGTGGATTAAACTTTGCATTGAAACAAATGATTGAGAAAATGAGGGAGAAGAAGAATAAATTGTATTTAGGTTTTATGGATTTGCAACAGCCGTATGATAGGATTAATAGGGAAGCTCTATGGCAGATGTTAGTAATATATGGTGTTGGTGGTAGGTTTCTGAATGGAATAAAAAGTATGTATGACTATAGTGAAGCGTGTGTAAGAATAAATGGTGTCAAAAGTGATTGGTTTAATATTAATAGCGGAATGATGCAGGGATGTGTTATGTCTCCTTGATTATTCAATTTGTATATGGATGGGGTTATGAAAGAATTCGAGATGTGTGTGGCAGGTAATGGTGTTAGAATGATGGAGAATGGAGGTGAGTGGAGGGTGCCTTGCCTATTATATGAGGATGATTTGGTTTTGTGTGATGAATCTGAAGAGAGTTTTAGAGGATTGGTAGAGAGATTTAGCAGGGTGTATAAAAGGAGGGGTTTGAAAGTAAACGTAGATAAGAGTAAGGTTATGGTTGTGAGTGCGGACAGTCCTCGGTGTGAAGTTATGTTAGATGGTGAGCAGCTGGAACAAGTGTTTAGTTTAAATATTTAGGATATACTGTTGGATGAAAAGGACGGATGATGCAGAGTAGTAGGAAATGTTGTGAATGGCCAGGAAGGTGGCTGGTGCCATTAAAATCATTAGTGGATGTAACGGGACTAAAGTTCTTGAGTGCGCTAGGTACTTACATGGAGGTAATATTGTTACCTGTGTTAATGTATAGTAGTGGAGACTATGGGTCTGGAATAAAGGTATAGATCTAAAGTTCAATGTGGTTCAGATGGACAATCTTCGGGCGTGTTAGTGTGAAGAAGAATTGATAAAATGAGGAATCGAACATATTAGAGAGTTAATGTGGTGTGAAGAAGGGGTAATATGAGAGAATAAATGAAAGTGACGTTGAGATGGTTTGGTCATGTGGAACGGATGAATTGACCAGTCGGTTGTTTAAGCCTGATGTTATAGTGGGTGAGTTGTTGGGAATCTACCGGCTGGGAGACTGCAAGAAAAAGTGGATTGAGTCAGTAAAGCGAATGTTTGCCTGGAGGAGAGGTGTGAGTTTGGCAGAGCGAGAATAAAGGTGCATAAGAGTGAATGGCGAGGGTTTGTGAGGGGGTATGGTTGTGGCGCCACCTGGGCCAAGGGATGAACCCTACACTTGACGATATGCCAAAGTGAGGGGTCCGTCGCGGCCCCGTGAAGCTCCAGAGTGGTTTTTGACTGCGCCGAGTTCCCACTAATAGGTATAGAAGGGTGGTAAGGCTGGGCTTCTTTTCTGACTTGTGTCATGTTTCTTGCTACTGTCTTTTCCGATGCAATGTCACGCACCTTAACCCCAGTCTTGGGGGAAAAAGAAGGAAAGATGATATATATATATTATATATATATATATATATATATATATATATATATATATATATATATATAATAAATATATATATATATATATATATATATAATATATATAATAATTTGGTTCAGTACAGAGAAAAAAAAAAAAAAGAAAAAAACAGGACCCACCGCGGCCACACTGGATTAAATAATCAACTCAATGGGTGGGTCCTGGCTCATACTTATTTAAAGTATGAAAAAAATTTTAATGAAATGAATATTCAGTCAAAGAAATAAATATGCTAAATAAAAAAGATGATGTAACATTATAAATAATCCTAACAAAATCATATGTATGTATAGAACAGTAAGCAAACTTCATATGCACGAATGGCAGAACCAACTGGAGGATTCAGATAGTATGGGATAACCTTTTAGAAGGTGTCACTGACCATAAAGTAGAAAAATGACGACGGCGAATGGGATCCAGTTGGGGACAATCAATGAAGATTTGGTGTACAGATTGCGTAGTACGACGCCGGTAAAATTTGCAGATGGGAGGAGGGTCCCGACATGCAATGGCTGTGTGTGATGTTGGTGTGGTCAACATGGAGGAGTGCAAGTATCATCTCGTGCAAGCGCTTTCATTGGTGAGAGGAAGACCTCACCAATGTTCGGTTTTATATTTCTAACTTTCGCCCCTCCCTGATCACTCGTCCAACACTCTTGTCAATAAGACCGGAAACCTTGTCGGAGAGTAGGATAATAATAAGTTGCTGGGAGGCGACTTTGTGGAATGGCATCCGGGATGTACCTAGTGCAGCTCCGAAAAGAAGAGACGGCTATTTGGGCCTCTCTGTCAGGGATTTCGTCGCCAATTACCCCTACGAGAGAGGTTTCAACATAGTATGATTTGTTTCTTATGAGAGCGGAGCAGCTGAAGGAATTATTGTACAGCGGATACTATTGTGGTTTGAAATAGGGGCTTTAAAGTGCTTGGAGGGCCGCTGGCGAATCTGAATAAATGACATAAGAATGGTTTTGTTTAAGGAATAGAATTCGAGAAAGGGCATCATTATAGCCATTAATTCTGCCGTAAAAATTGAAACATGAGGGGGGAGAGGTTGCTTTCAGGAAAGACAGCAGACTCGCCTAAACTTTCCCTTGTTTTAGAGCCTTCAGTAAACAATAGAGTAAATCCACCGTAAACTTTGGAATGAGAGAGGAATGACGCCTTTAGCAAGGCAGCTAGATTTGGAGAGAGAGGTCAGGATCATGCAAATGGTGGGAGCAGGGAATAGCCAAGGTGTATACCCTTCGTCATAAGAGAAATGCAGCACCTTTTGCAAAGGGATGTTGAGGAAGTAAAAGATGTTATAAACTGTGTTTGCAAATGGCCAGTAAGGAGGATTCTGAAGTATCTCTCGTAGAATCGGTGTTAGAGCAGA
The DNA here is from genome assembly GCA_015478945.1 of Trachelipus rathkii. Classification (NCBI taxonomy): domain Eukaryota; kingdom Metazoa; phylum Arthropoda; class Malacostraca; order Isopoda; family Trachelipodidae; genus Trachelipus; species Trachelipus rathkii. Next base: position 61,222 of record JABUQX010019840.1, read on the forward strand.
TGTTATTGGGGTTTGAAAGCAAAGATAACTTGTGCACATGATGTATTCCATTCGAAGAGAAAGTGGCATCACATCGAATTAAACTCAAAGGCTTACCAGGGGGGAAGATCTGAAGGCTCCAGTGGAGATACGGATCGCCTCGTTTGGATAGGACCTAACCGGTGTAGTAGAGTTGGGGAGGCCTGACCATATACTACGCAGTCATAATCGAACTTTGACCGGATTATTGCGGGGATTGAGGCGAGATGACGCAATAAATCAAGCACACGATGGCAAGTCGTTTTCAGGAGTTTAATGTGCGGTGCATATGTTAGGTGGTCATCTAGAATGAATCCTAAAAATTTGACTTGTGAAGTTACAGGAATAGGTGAACCATGTAAGGTTAGGTTCGTGGTAGGAAGGTGGCAGGTTCGTCGACTCCCTTTTTTCTTAAATAGTACTACTGAGGGTTTGGTTGGTGTGAAATAGAAGCCATGGGAATTACCCCATTGGAAATATTCCAAGCTATTGAATGTCTTTCAAGAAATGGCAGCCTAGCACCGGCAATATATAGCGCCAGATCATCAACATAGAGAGAAAAATTGGTCGCCGCTGGGATAGAAGTAACGATGCCATTGAATCCGAGAGCAAATAATAATACACTTAGAACACTGCCCTGGGGAACTCCTTCATCCAGAGTAAAATGACGTGATAGAACGGAAGAGCACTGAACCTGGATGGATCTGTCTGATAGAAGACAATTAATAAAGGGAGCTGTCCTCGGAAACCGAGCGAGTGGAGTTTAAGGAGAACCCCCAGTTCACGTTGTGTCATAAGCCTTTTCAAGGTCAAAAAAAGACACCAAGAAACATCCCACCAGTTGAGAGGGCTTCCCGGATGTCATGATCCAGTTTCAACAAGGGATCCGCGATCGAACGATTTTTACGGAAATCAAACTGGAAGTTTGAAAATCCTGACGATTCTCCTGAACAGGGGGAAGGCTGCCTGAAACCTTTTTTATTGATTAATTTGCAAGTATGACAGGTTAGCGAAATTGGTCTTTGGTTGTCCGCCAACTTTGGATCTTTCCCGGTTGGGAATAGGGATTACAAAAGCTGTAGTCCAAATAGATGGAGAAGAGGATTCGATCTAGATCTGTTATACTGATCCAGCAAGAACTCCGAGGCAGAGGGTTGAATATGACGGAGCATTATGTACGAAATTAAGTCTGGGCCAAGGGCACCATCTTTGGCACCGTGCAGTTTGATACTCTGCAAGTGGAAAAAGACGGTTATTAGGTATTGAATCTTCCTTTCGCTGTTGGAAAAGTTTGGCATTTGTTTTGGGTTTGGCAGTGGCAGTGTTAATTCTCAATTTTTTAAAGACTTCAGGATAGCGGAAAGAACTTGAGAGGCCAACAAAACTTTAACCTAATGCATCTGCAACAACTGCAGGAGCAGAGATCGTATTGGTTATATCAGGCCCATGAATACGCTTGTGGCTAAAGAACGTATTACACACTTACCTTTCTCCTCACAGAAATCAATCACCTTCCTACCATTCTCATTTTATTCCGCAACCCCAAATGCTACAATTATACCATCCCCTTTTTTTATAACCTATCCAAACATTTAAGTAGCCCAACATAATCAATCTGAGGCCATTATTCACTCCACCAAAAACATCATTCAGATTATCCCACAAAGCCACACTCTCCTCAACGTGTACCTCAGATGAACCATATTTTACAATAGCATATACCTTACCGTCTCAAACTTAATTTTAACCATTAGAATTCCAATAATCCCACAAACAAAATCCTCAGTATGTTTGTGCCACAGGTTACTCATCAAAATCACAACTCTTCCCCGCCTCATTCCTCTCAATCCAACACACACACATTTCACGCCACACTACTCGTCTTCACTATTCCTTTCATCTTTGTTCAGTCATAGCATGCAAATCAAATTTACCCTTTCTAAATACATCCATCATTTCTCTCCTCTTCACCAATTATTCCTCTTAACATTCCTTGTACCCAGACGATTCATACAATTTTTGCTGGAAGATAAAAGGTCGCTTTAAGGCGACCAAGACCGGTTCCGAGGTATGTATATGCATTCCTATGGTATAAATAAGTGGTACCGGTTCCCCAACCGAACTACCACTGTCCTTTTAGTCTTCTCTATGAAACTCAGAACATACACTGTGGGAACTCTTTCTCCCCCACACATTGGAATATTTGAAAAAAAGGTGTTTGTAATAGTAGTAGTGTTTTATGGTTTAAGTGATACGGAGAGTCTACTCCTTTGTATGAAGAAGTGTAGATTTGAGCGAAAGAAGGGCGAACTATTGGCGCTGGAGTGTCATTGGAAGCACCATACACCCCAAATGCCTAATGAAAGGTAATTCTCTCTCTCTCTCTCTCTCTTTCTCTTTCTCTCTCTCTCTTTCTCTCTCTCTCTCTCTCGAAATATTTTTATTCTTTATAAAGAGTTACCCTCGTAAATTCAGGTATTCAATTATTATTGGTAAATTTTATAATTCTTCTAACTTCAAAAGATGTTTTATAAATAAATAATCTTATATTTAAGACAATTTCTTCGGTAATCATATTTTATATTTTTAATTTCTGTTTTCTACAGACCCTCATTGGTGTCGCTGATCAAGGTGAACAAGGTTCCAAAGTGAAAAGTTCCGGAATCAAACCTTTAACGTCAGCAACTTCTGATCAAGTCATTGAAGAGAATTCTCAGGATTACCTTAGTTGCAGATATTGTAATTTTACTTTTAAAAACAAAGATGGGTTGACGAGCCATTTAAAGACGCATAAGAAAAGAAAGTTTAAGTGTGCCCATTGCAGTTATGAATGTAATCATAAAGGTAACTTAAAAACTCATCTGCTAACTCACAGCAATGCGAAATTATTTAAATGCTCTGAGTGCAGCTATGAATGTAAGCACAAAGGTAACTTAAAAATTCATCACCTTATACACAGCAATTCGAAATTATTTAAATGCTCTGAGTGCAGCTATGAATGTAAGCACAAAGGTAACTTAAAAATTCATCAGCTTACTCACAGCAATTCGAAATTATTTAAATGTTCTGAGTGCAGCTATGAATGTAAGAACAAAGGTAACTTAAAAATTCATCTGCTAACTCACAGCAATTCGAAATTATTTAAATGTTCTGAGTGTAGCTATAAATGTAATCACAAAGTTAGCTTAAAAATTCATTCAACTCATAGCAATTCGAAATTATTTAAATGTTCTGAACGTGTAGCTACGAATGTAATCTAAAAAGTATTATATCTTCAGATATGCTAATTCACAGCAATTCGAAATTATTTAAATGCTTCTGAGTGCAGCTATGAATGTAATCACAAAGGTAGCTTAAAAATTCATCTACTAACTCATAGCAATTCGAAATTATTTAAATGTTCTGAGTGTAGCTACGAATGTAATCTAAAAAGTAACTTAAAATCTCATCTGCTAACTCACAGCAATTCGAAATTATTTAAGTGTACTGAGTGCAGCTATGAATGTAACCAGAAGAGTTACTTAAAAAAACACATGCTATCTCACTGCAGCTTGAAATTATTTAAATGCTCTGAGTGCAGCTATGAATGTAATCAAAAGGTAGCTTAAAAATTCATTTGCTAACTCCAGCAATATAAAATTATTTAAGTGCTCTGAGTGCGCCTATGAATAATCAGAAAAAGTACTTAAAAAAACACATGCTATCTCACAGCATTGAAAGATTATTTAAATGTTCTGAGTGCAGCTATGAATGTAATCAGAAAGGTAGCTTGAAACGTCATCTGCTAACGCACAGCAATTCGAAATTATTTAAATGTTCTGAGTGTAGCTATGAATGTAATCAATAAAAGGTAACCTAAAAAAACACATGCTATCTCACAGCAGCTTGAAATTATTTAAATGCTCTGAGTGCAGCTATGAATGTAATCACAAAGGTAGCTTAAAAATTCATCTGCTTACTCACAGCAATACGAAATTATTTAAGTGCTCTGAGTGCAGCTATGAATGTAATCACAAAGGTAGCTTAAAAATTCATCTGCTAACTCACAGCAATTCTAAATTATTTAAATGTTCTGAGTGCAACTACGAATGTAATGAGAAAAGATATTTAAAAAAGACACATTTTAAGACTCCATTCGAAGTGCCCAGAAATAAAGAAATCAACGAAAATAACAATGCATAAAGAAATTCCATTGCTAGCGGAAAATTAAAGAGACGCTAATTATAGAGACAATAATAATGATTTTGATGATTATGAAATAAATCTGGAAGAATTGTCATAATGAATGTACATAAAAGTGCCTCTTTACCACACGAAGAGAGACCTTCAAGTGAGGAACTGAGAAGATCATCCGTAATAAGTAGTGAATTTGATTTCCTCTGGAAGAATTAACAATAATTCCTTACCATCCTCGAGATACCAGCATAGACCAGAGTGATGATGATGATGATGTAATTATATGGTAAAGGGAAAAATGGAAAAGTTCAATAAAATAACTTATGGCACTATAATCATGGTTCACTATATTCTGTTTGTGGTTGACATTGGGTGAAGTCCTGATATCTTGTAGACTTCCAGGTCAAAGTTCGAACTCGGCTATAGCATAACGCCGAAAAGAAGGAATAAAAATTGAATGCATCTTATTACAACATAGTTATAGTTAATGAAGAAGAGCATTGAGTAACGGGCGTACTCGTGTCCCTAAAGAACAATTAATAATTACGGGTAATTAAAGCAATAAAATTAAATGTAGGAAATTGTAAATGAGGGGAGAATTTATGTAGGTCATGATTGACCAAACAGTGACACTATGACAAAGTGTTTCCTATTCATAGTTTTTCTCCCACAATATCGAATTAATTTAACATTGGGAAAACCCTCATAAAGAAATGTTTGGAAATAAAACCCTTTTCTCTTTATTCTCCCCAACCTCCCTTTCCCTCTCCCCTTACATCGAGTACTTTATTAACCTGAATAAAAATTTGGATACATGGCGAATCTAAAATCGGAGAAGAACTGAAAAATCTTTTACCTTTCCTTTTTTTTTTTTTTTTTTGAATGAAGTAAATCTCGCATAAACAGAAAAGAAATCAGAAAGAACGTTAAAATATAGCAAGTAATTTATGGGTATAAATTGGAATGAATTTGGATTTGGATAATTAAGTTGCGATTCCAATTCGGTTGTTTGAATAACAGTGGAGAAAAGACTCTTTCCAATATATTTGGTGCAGAGTAATATAATGAAGAAATAGAGGATGGAAGGGAATTAGTATTGTGTAAAATGGTATTGTAAATGTATTAACTGATTAGGCTTAATAAAATTCTGCATTAAATGGTTTTTCTTTTTCCAAATTAAATTTCCTAATAAAAAGTAACTAAATTAAAGATTATTGAAATAGAATTTAAAATAAATTTGAACGAATATACTGATGACTCAATTGGAACTTTATTTAATACTTTATTTTTACAAGCGATTCAAAAACTAAATTAATTTTTGGCGCCAAATAATTAACGCTTATAATGAAAATGACTTCTCACAGAGTCGAAGGATAGAAAATTTTATATATTACTTGATCAACCTTTCCTCCTAAGAAATCTTTCGCAAAGACATCCATTTCTAAACGTCACACTCTTTATTTCAAAGCCCACAAGATCATCTTTGTAACTTTACGTTTTATTGCCTTTTAGCACACCTTTGAACTTTACTTGGGTACTTCAAATTTACTCTTAAATATTCTGATTAAATCTTCTAAACTTTCCAATATAATTTCTTGTCACAGTAGAGGAAGTGACGCCTTATAACAAGAAGGATTTCTAGTGACGTTACATTCCAAGAAGAATCTCTTTGCGTTATTGTAAAATTAATTTTATAGTGTGATTTTTGCTTTATGAATATTAGTTTTACTTATTATTTTTTGTTTGTTTTAGGAAGAAAACTTTAATATTATTTTTAAGTGAAATCCGTGACCTTGTAATTTAGTTAGACTGATTTTTAATATCATAGTAAACATAGTGAATAACATAGAGGGAGAGCTTTTTAACGTCAAGTTTATATTAAAGAGAGTACCATCTTTAATAGATTCTCATGTGTAAATTGCATTAAACATTAGAATTATTAAATCTTGTGCGAACTTAAATTATATTATAGTAACTTAAAGTATTCGCAAGACCAATACATCAACAAGGACTCCATTAATTTTTATTCAGGTGAGATTTTGTTACGTCATATCAGATAATTTTATCAAATTGGTAGCAGAGAGCGTAGTTACGAGGCTAAAAGAGAAGAAGATGCCTGACTCAGATAAAGAAAAAACTGAAGGAGGTAGAAGAGATTATGGAGAAGGAAGAATATGGAGCAGTTGAAAGAAAAAGTAAAAACATGGTTACTCATAGAAAAAGAATATGTCAGATACTCAGATAACAGAAAAATTGGGATTAAGATAGGGTAAAGACAAGGTCAATGACCAATTCAATGAGATATTTTTTTCGATATTGCAAAGAAGCAAGAGGAAGATATGCGGACATTCGTTGGTAGCAGAGAGCGAGGTCACGGATCAATTCAATAAAATGATAGATTTTTTCAATATTGGGAAGAAGATATGCGGACATTCGTTGAAAGATTTGGAAGAATGTATAAATAATGCGAAAAGGCTGGAGGAAGGACTCTTCTAGAGAGAACTGGTATAGATGAAGAGAAGAAACAATTGGTTTTAGCCAGTTGTGGAAAAAGAGGCAATTTCTTTTGAAGTAATAAAAACGATGTTGATAAGAATATTTCCTAAGGAAGTAACAACATCGAAGAAAGAAAGAAAGGAAACTGAAGGGGAATGGTGGAATAGACCAACTAAGGAGGAAAGAATGCAAGGAAGAAAAACCCTATAAGATTCGGTAAAGTAACAAGGTGTGTAATATGCGGATCAGAGTACCATTATGCACAAGCATGCCCAAAGAAATGGAACAATAAAGGAAGAAATTTCGCATTATTTAGAGAAGATGAAATCAAAAAAGAAAGTAAGAATAAAGAAGAAGAGAAAGTAAGCTATTTCGGTGTAGAAAAAGAGGAAGATAAAGTATATGGAGACATAGAAGGAATTTTAGATACAGGCTGTACGAAGACTTTGTGTGGGGAGAGATGACTAAGATAATGATGGAGTTAAGTAGTTCAGAGATAAAGGAGATGAATAACAGTCAAGAGAAAAAAGAAGGAAGTTATGTGTTTGGAGAAAGTAAATATGAAACCATTAAAAGTATAGATATACCATGCCAAATAGGAAATTATAAATTTTTAATTAAAACTGAAGTAATTAGAGGAGATATACCATGGTTGATAAGCAGAGAAACCATGGAAAGAATTAAGATGAGTGTTGATATGGGAAACTAAAGAGTTATTTTTGCAGTAGTTCGAGATGTAAAAATAAAATATAGACAAGGAAAATGTTTGGTTTGGAAGGTTTGAGAAAAACTGAATCTACGGATGGAAGAAGTGGAAAAAGAATTAAAAGATATTTGCGAAGGTTGTAAAGTCCGTTATTAGGTACAAGAAGAATCCACCAAAATCCGTCGTGGGTTTCTCATGGCGAACAGTCTAATGAAATGGTAGGCAAATGGATTTAGGAGAATTTGAAGGGAGCAATTTCTGATGATGGT
>JABUQX010019841.1:0-26341 GCA_015478945.1 Trachelipus rathkii
GTGCGCAACTCTTGCTTTGTTATCCCGCTTTGAATGCCCATTGGAACAGGACAGGAAAGTAACAATCCCCCGCCATCGACTATCCCAGTCAAAGAACGCACCTGCCCACCCTTCTTTCCACGCCGGTCCAAAGAAGAAGGATACAGACGAACTCGGGACCGACGAACGCAGTCCGCGCAGCGCACTTGGCCCATCTATAGCGGAGGAAAAAAGCCTCTAAAATCCTATCCCCTGCGCTCTTCGCGAAATACGATTCTAGCACCTGAAAGGTAAAGCACACGGAACACCTATGTTATGATTACGAAAGGAGAAAACAGTTACAAAAACGTAAAAGACGGGCCAGCCCAGTAGCACCTTTCGATATTTAAAAAACACTGGATTGAAGTATATAAAAAAAGACAGAGGATGGATAAATTGCGAGAAAGAACCATGTCGAAACTATTCTAATTTGAAAGAAGAAAGATGAAACAAGAAAGATATTATACTAAGATATGAAAAATTATTCCAGGGAACCCCTGTGAACAACTGCAGGACCCCCAGGTGGTAAAAATGTCACCCAGGCAACCATGAAACGCGAACGTCCCTCTTCTGGGCCCACCACGCAAAAATTTCTCGCACATCTCAAATGATCTTCATGTAGCGTGGCACGCTGCCCCGGCAAGGGCCCAAGAACTATACCGGCTATGGCACAATCATTACAAAACCCGCCTACTCACCACCCGTTATTTTTTTCAGCGCCCCCAGACGAAAGCACAAACAACAGAAACCCCCCGCACGAACTAAGCAAGCCCTGCTTCGCCGATGGAAGGGACAAGGAAGAACCTGTCTACCACACAGAAATACCGACCAACCCGTCACGACACCATGCTCTTCTAAGTGCTCCTAGATCGGAAACACATTGGGCCAATAAATGTCCAGATAATAAGAGAATATGTTATATTGCAAGGCACCGTGAAAACATTGGGCAATAGATCTGTCCAAAGAACTGGAAAAATAAAGAAAAAAATAGAACAAAATAGAAAACAAAATGGAAGCAATAAAAGAGAAGGAAATAAGATGTTGTCTGGAAAATGAACAATGATGAAGAAACAAGGAAAGTTTATGGAACTGCCAGACGAAATAATACGGCATAATAGACTCCGGAAGTGCAAGAACGGTGTGTGGTAATTTTTATATGATACAGAATTTTGAGTAGATTAACCAAAGAACAAATTTGGAAGAAACTGAACAAAAAAAGCTATAGAGACCACACTGACGTTTCATTTTGGAAGAAACATTATAGTAAAGGATAAAGAATGTTTGCATATACCTACAAAATTACATGGAGAAACAAAGTAAGTATAAGAACTACAATAATAGAAGGAAACGTTCCTTGGTTGATTGGAAAAGAAACTTTAGAGAAAATAGGAGCAGTAATAGACTTCGAGAAAGGAATAGTTATAGCAAAGCGTTTTTCAGACATACATAATTACCATGTAAAGGGACAGAATCCGCAAAAACATCTGACGATTGCATTTGAATAAAGAACTGGGAAACCGCAACAAAGATGGTGGCTGGAATAGACAGGGAATTTGTGGACCACACAAACGGAAAATAATGCTGAACACCAAGACCCATCAGAACACCAACACTCCATTTCACCCAAACTCTCGGACCAGCAGTCAGCCTGCGAAAAATTAATTGGACTATTGTAATGATGGCCGTATAAGAAGAATGAAGAGTATCAAAGATTTAAGACGACCTCTGGGCACAACGGCGGAAAATAATAGACATAGTAGGCAAGTGCGATACATGCCATTAAAATATCAAGAAAACACACCCGCCCGTAGGCCAATATTGGAATTCTGGCCTATGGCAAAAACATCCCTTTCCCGATGCAAATGTCTACACGGCGTGGTTAACCAAGAAGAGCCAAGAACACCTAGCGAAACTGAATCAGAAACAGAACCTGAATCAGAAGGAAGAGAAGAAGATGAGAACCAAGGACGAGGAAGAACAAAGAAAACACGAAGGTGAGATGGGGGAATCTTATGAGATAGTGGACAAAGAAACAAAGGAAAAAATCAAGAATAAGATAACAAGTAGATCTGGGAAAAGAACTAGCCAAAAACCGCGTCTCCAGATCATCCTACAACATAATAGATTTAAGATCTTGGAAATGACAACCTGGAAATAAGATATTGAGAAATTTCCAAGATTATAAAACCAATAGATGGGGCATGATATGGTTTAGGAGATTTCGAAAAGAAGAGATAACATAGCAGCAAAAATGGACCTGAACCCTCTAGTAGCTGCGACCAAAGAAAGCGAGTGTACGAGTCTGTACAAGCAACAGGCAACCAAAAAAGCCCTACTTCCACGCACTAGATGGGTCATCTACCAGACCAAAAATCAGGAAACACGGCAAGAACGAAACACTCGCACAACAGCCCCAGTCCTTGCTCTGCTCCGACGGTCCTTTGCAGGAACCACACGGCGAGACCCTTCTAACCAACCTCGCATTCACCCAACATGTGCCCAAACGACTCATTCAAAAACTGCTTCGTCTCGCTGTCAACTCTCCCAGCAAACATCGCCGATCTGCGCAAAATCGCCAAACCCATCTTAGCATCCATTACAACCAGCCTCTATCTACAATAGGTACACCCACTAGCACGACGGACACTCCTGTATCTTCAAAACTCAACCGAGCAAGAAACAAACCCAAACCTACCCTCATGGCCAACACTTGCAAGCAACAACCTCTGTACTGGCTTCTAACAAGACCGCACGCCCGACCGAACCCTCCACCCTGGTCCACCGCAAAGCCATCATGGACATATCACCACACATCACCTTCGAGAGGACACAAAGCACGCTACCTCTCGCGAACCACACCTATAGAATATTCGGAGGAAAAACAAGCCCCCCGAACCTCATCGGCCCTCATCCGTGCATACATGTCGACCCGACTATTTGCCCTATCTGAGCACCACATCACTGAGTCTTTGAGCACCCACAACGCATAATTCGAGACAACCTCAAACAACCCGCGAACAATTGGACCAATAGGACAACTGCAGAGTGAAAGGAACCAATTTTTTCACATTTGGTCTTCGAACGTGGAATCACCACCCAAACATGAGGAAATACTTCCCCTTAGGCAGAATTCCTATGTAAGAAATATGAAAGTACCAGATAAAAAATAAATACCTTAGAGGAATTAAATAAGAAGAACAAACAGAATACAGATCAATGGTTGGACAATTAAACTGGATAGCCCAACAAACCAGACCAGAAATAACTTACAATGTAAGTGAAAGAAGTAACTTTATTAGTATGTCACAACAACAAGAGATTATGAAAAAATAATAAAATTATAGAACAAGTAAAAGAAAAGGAAAAACCACGATAATCATTCCTACCCTTTTAAGGGTTAGAACAAAAATTGTTTGGGAAATCTTTTCTGATGCCTTCTTTTAATTAACGTGGGAAATGCGACAATCTCAAATTGGGTTACATTAATAAGTATAGTAGTGATGAATTTAACAAACAGGGAGTCCCTTATATTTGGAATCAAAGGTGGCCCAAAAGAGAGTGGCGAGATCCACTCTAGAGAAGCGGAGGCATTGGGTTTAGGTGATGGCTGGCCGATTGCCCTGGCCCAATATATCTGAAAGCTTTATGGGAAGAAGTAACTGAAGAAAACCTACCAATATTGATGAGAACAAGATTGTCAAAGCCTTGAAATTAGCACTTACACTCCACTTCGCAGTACGAAATACCAAAAGACTAAAATAGATATGGCATAATCTCACAGAAATAATCCGAGGAAAAAGAAAATAGAAGAAATTCAAATTGGATAAAATCACAGGAAACAGATCGCAGACAATCTTTAACAAAAGAGGGTGTAAAGAAAGAAAATATACTGAAATATGTTAACAACGTAATAACGTAATATGAAGACATACTACACTCATAGCAAAGGAATAAACAAGAATAGAAGAAAAAAAAAGAAAAAGAAATAGAAAAAAAGAAAAAAAAGGAAAAAATAGTATGAGTTTGATAATTATTTTATATTCTATGCCAGTAGTTAGAAAAAACAAATATATGTACTGTCGTATAGCGGCGTAGTTTATTATATAAAATATAATAATGGAAACTAAAATATATAAATATTATTGGTTTCAGAAAGAAATTGTAGAAATAACATGAATTAAACTAGAAAAGTTTAGAGGTAAAGTAAAATTAACTGTAAGAGTCGGCAGGCCTTTCCATATTACCAACGCCTTAGTAATTTTTACTGTGTTTAATTGATCATAATTTATAGACATTTATAAAGAGAAACAAACAGAATTAAAGAATAAAAGGAAATAGAGAAAACAATTACGAAGAGAAAAGGGACATTGGTAAAATATAAAATAATAGAAAGAACCAAGAACAAGGATTGCGCACACCAAGGAGAAACAACCAAAGGAAATAAACCAGACCAAAGGAAAATAACCAGACCAAAGGAACATAACCCAGACCAAAGGAAATAACCAGACCAAAGGAATACACCAGACTAAGTAAATAACCAGACGAAACCAGTAATCCACACAGACCAGAAGGCACCATCAACCAGAAGAATAGCCGGAAAATACCTTATCTAAAAAGCAACCAAAGAATCAGCCATCATTCATCATAATTATAAAAATCGGCCCGCGTTCACACTCGCTTCTCCCATCCGCTAACATCCCATTCACTAACTCCCATTCATCCATCAGCCCACATCATCAAGAGTTAACATTCTCAGATCTACAAAGAGAACACCCTCACTCATCTGAGAGGCTAAGTTACCCCACCGACCTTTAACCACAGTGCGCAACCTCTGCTTTGTACCTCCGCTTGGAATTGCCATTGGAAAGAGGAAGGAAAGTAAAATCGCCGATGATATCCAGCTTAAAGAAAGATGCCCTACCCTTTTCAGGTAAAGAAGAAGAATACTGAGACCTGAGACTGGAGAGAACGAGTGGAGGATTGGATGATAGTGGAGGAAAATAAAAATACCTGGTTTGGAAAAACGTCTAGCACTGAAAAGGTAAGGCACACGGAAATATGTATAGATTAGGAAAGAAGAAGTTAAAAAAAAGATAAAGGCAGTAGCATTGATATTAAAAACACTGGATGAAGTATATAAAAAAGACAGTAGGATGGATAAATTGGAGAAAACCATGAAACTATTCCTAATTGAAAGAAGAAAAGATGAAACAATGAAAGATTATATACTAAGATATGAAAAATATTCCAGGGAATGTGAAAATGCAGGAGGTGGTAAAATGTCACAGGAAATGAAAGGAAGTCATCTTCTGGGACAAGCAAAATTAATCAAATGATCTTCATGTTGCGTTGGGAGCCTGCGGCAAGGAAGAAAAGCTATGGAAAATAATTAAAAAAAACGTAACTTCAAAACAATTATTTATCACTTAATTAAAAAAGCAAGCAGAAATAAAGACAGCTTGTTGGAGGGAAAGGGACAAGAAGAATCTGTTTAACAAGAAAATCGAAACCGTACGAAAATGTTTTAAGTGTGATCGGAAAACAATTGCCGCGAATAAATCGTCCACCGTGGACATAACAAGAACCTCGTCTATATTTGCCCAAGCAACCTGAACATTGGGCAAATCGATCTGTCCCAAAGACAAACTGGCGAAGAATACAACGACAAAAACCTACGAAACACGCAATAGAAACCAAAATGCAAGCCAGCAATAACAAGAGAAGAACATAAGACTGTCTCCTGGAAAATGAACAATGATGAAGACAACAAGAAAGGTTATGGAACTGCAAGAGAAATATACGGCATAATAGACTCCGGAAGTGCAAGAACGGTGTGGTGTAATTTTATATGGAAAGAATTTTGAGTAGATTAACCAAAGAACAAATTGAAGAAATGAACAAAAAGCTATAGAAGACCAACACTGCCCGTTTCTCATTTTGGAGAAACATTATGTAAAGGAATAAAGAATACGTAGATATACCTACAAAATTAATGGGAAACCCACACAACGTAGTTATCAGAAACTACAATAATTAGAAGGAAACCGTCCCTGCCTCTGATCGCAAAAGAAACTCTTAGCAGAAAATAGGAGCCAGTCAATAGACTTCGCACCGAACAGGGAACCTCAGTCTCCTACGCCCCACAAGCGTTTTTCCAGACCTACCATCAAATTACCCATTGCTAAAGGGAAGAACGAACAAAACATCTTCGAAAGATTGCCATTGAACCTAAAGGAAACTGGACACCGCACCAACGATGTGGCCTCGGCAATCAGACCAGGGACCCAATGCGTTCTGCGACCCACACAACGCGACCAATAATTGGAAACCAAGACATACGCACAAAACTCCATTTACCACACTCGGACATGCCTACGCTAGTGGCGAACCACATTAATGGAATTCCTTAAATGATGCGCTATCAAGAAGAATGAAGAGTATCAAAGATTTAAGAAACCTTGGAAAGGAAAATAATAGACATAGTAGGCAAAGTGCGATACATGCATAAAATATAAGAAAACACCCGCTAGGCCAATAGTTGGAATGCCTATGGCAAAACATTTCGATGAAGTAAGGGTGGTTATACAAGAAGAGCAAGAACACCTAAGCGAAACGGAATCAGAAACAGAACCTGAATCAGAAGAAGAGGAAGAAGAAGATGAGAACCAAGGAGAGGAAGAACAAGGAACACCGAAGGTGAGATTGGGGGAATCTTATGAGATAGTTGACAAAGAAACAAAGGAAAAATCAAGAATAAGAATAACAAGTAGATCTGGAAAAGCAACTAGCCAAAAATGGTCAGATAGCTACAACATAATAGATTTAGATCATGGAAATGAGAAATGGATAGATTTGAGAAATTTCCAAGATATAAAACATTTAGATGGGGATGATATGGTTAGGAGATTTCGAAAATGAAGAGATACATAGAGCAAAAATGGGATGAACTTAGTAGCTGGAAAAAGAAAGGAGTTGTCGAGTCTGTACAGAAAGGAATCAAAAAGCATTACACTAGCATGGGTATACAAAGAAAATCAGAAACGGAAGAAGAAAAATGCAAAGCCCGTTTGTTCTCGAGTTTTTGAGGAACAAGGGAGATAGTTAAAACAACTGATTCCACCAACATGTGCCCAACGAATATTCATTTAAAAATGTGGTCTTGCCTGCTTATTCAAAAAATGATGGAAAGTGCAAAAAACATTAGATATTAAAAACAGGCTTATCTACAACGGTTAACCCATAGAGAGAAATGTGTTAATTTTAAAAACTCAAGAGAAGCAAAAAACCAAAAACTACCTATGGAATTGAGAGAAACTTGTGTATGGTTAAAAGACGCAGCGAGAATATGGTACGAAAGCATATCATGGACTTAATAAAATCACTTGGAGGACAAAGATATTTGGGAACAACTATTAGTATATTGGAGGAAAAAACAGCGAATCATCGGACCTCATGTGCAATACATGTGGACGATATTTGCCTATGAGACAATACTGAGTTGAAGGAAAAGATTAATTCCGGAAACTAAAAAGAAATGGGAAATAGGAAAAGAGAGTGGAAAGGAATTTTGTTACATTGGTTTGAACGTGGATCAACAAAATGAGGAAATTATCCTAGAGCAGAATTCCTATGTAAGAAATATGAAAGTACCAGATAAAAAAAGATTTAAGGAAGAGAGGATATTAAATAAAGAAGAACAAACAGAATACAGATCAATGGTTGGAAAATTAAACTGGATAGCTCAACAAACCAGACCAGAAATATCTTACAATGTAAGTGAAAGAAGTAAATTTTGTAAAACGGCAACAACAAGGGATATGAAAAAAGTAATAAAAATTATAGAACAAGTAAAAGAAAACGAAAACCAGATAATCATTCCTTCCCTTAAGGGTAGAACAAAAATGGAAATCTTTTCTGATGCCTCTTTTAATAACGTGGGAAATGGACAATCTCAAATTGGGTACATAATAAGTATAGATGAATTTAACAACAGGAGTCCCTTATATTGGAAATCAAAGGTGGCAAAGAGAGTGGCGAGATCCACTCTAGAAGCGGAGGCATTGGGTTTAGGTGAGGCTGCCGATGCTGGAATATATCTGAAAGCTTTATGGGAAGAAGTAACTGAAGAAAACCTACCAATATTGATGAGAACAGATTGTCAAAGCCTTGAAAGAGCACTACACTCCACTTCGGCAGTACGAAATAAAAGACTAAGAATAGATATGGCATATCTCACAGAAATAATCGAGGAAAAAGAAATAGAAGAAATCAAATGGATAAAATCACAGGAACAGATCGCAGACATCTTAACAAAAGAGGGTGTAAAGAAAGAAAATATACTGAAATATGTTAACAACGTAACAACGTAATATGAAGACATACTACACTCATAGCAAAGGAATAAACAAGAATAAGAAGAAAAAAAAAAAAAAAAAAAAATAGATATAAAACAAAAAAAAAAGAAAAAAGAAAAAATAGTATGAGTTTGATAATTATTTTATATTCTATGCCAGTAGTTAGAAAAACAAATATATGTACTGTCGTAGCGGGTAGTTTATTATTAAAATATAATAATGAAACTAATATATATAATATTATTGTTTCAGAAATTGTAGAAATAAATGAATAAATAGAAATAGTTTAGTAAAGTAAAATTAACTGTAAGAGTCGCAGGCTTTCCATTACAACGCCTTTAGTATTTTTTCTGTTTTTAATTGATATACATTTATAGAAATTTATAAAGAGAAACAACAAGAATTATAAGAATAAAAGGAATAGAGAAAACAATTACGAAGAGAAAAGGACATTGGAAAATAATAAAATAATAGAAAGAACCAAGAACATAGGTTGCGCAACCAAAGGAAACAACCAAAGGAAATAACCAGACCAAAGGAAATAGACCAAAGGAAATAACCAGACCAAAGGAAATAACCAGACCAAAGGAAATAACCAGACTAAAGTAAATAACCAGACGAAAAGTAATAACAAGACCAGAAGGAATAACCAGAAGAAATAGGAAAATATTATCTAAAAGAAAAGAAAGCATCTCATCATATTTACAAATGGTTTACACTGTTTCCCCCATCGTATAAATCATTCATAATCATTCATCATCACCAATCATAAGAGGAACATCAGATTACAAAGAGAAACTACTTATCGAAGGTAAGAACGAATTTTAAAACATATATATATATATATATATATATATACTATATATTATAATATATATATAGTATACTATATATATATATATATATATATATATACCTATATACTAACTATTATTATAATAATATATATATATAATATATATATATATTATACTATATATATATATACATTTATATATATATATATATATAATAATAATAATAATACATAATAATAATTAATAATAAAGTACCTTGTACAAATTTTATTAATCCCTAGGTCTAGACTATAGAGTATTAAAGCTTACCTGTTCGAGTTTGAAAATATTGTTCATTTAAAGTTTTTCAAAAGTATAAGAGTCAGGTCATATTATTCATGATTATTTGTTCACATAGCTATATTAAATTTTCTATATTTATTTTTTATGCATTTAATCAATAACTGAGTAAATTGACAAATCAATTACTGAAACTTTATGAGAAATACATTTGAAAAAGTGGAACAGCTTCTGGTAAATACAGGCCAGAACCGGAACTTTTAAAGAATCGAGGTTCCAGTACATCCCATATATATATATATATAATATATATATATATATATATATATATATATATATATATATATATATATAACATATTATATAATATATATAATATATATTATATATATATATACTATAATATATATCATAATATATATACGGTTATTATATATATATACATATATACTATATAATATATATATATATATATATATATATATATATATAATTATAATATAATATATATATATTATTATACTATATATATATATATCGTATATATAATATTATATATATATTATATAAATTATATATAATATATATATATATATATATATATTATATATATATATATATATATATATATATATATATATATATTACCGTAAAAACGCCATCATCTGACACAATTCGTTTTTTTTCCTCTAAATTCAAATCTTCTAATTTTTCGACATATTAAAAATGACTTAAAATTACAGATCTGCATTTGTACTTCACTTACCTAAAAGCATTCTTCAGTATGTTTTTTCTTTTTTTTTTATATGGTCAAATTTGAGGGTGGCAAAGTTAGACCACAGGTCGGGGTTACTTTGCCACGTTTATTTCATATGTAATTTTCAATAGGTTAAATTTTAGATATGGACTTTATATTGTGGGGCAGCTTTGCCATGAGTCTTTCAAAGATTTTCAAGTTAACATTGATAAACTCTGGACATAATATATTTTTTCCCTTTTTTGTGAAATTGAAAATTTCGGGGGCAACTTTGCCCACTGGTATTTTTCCCATTTTTTTCAAAGGTTTTTCTATACATTAAAGTAAGGGACTTTGTTCCCAAGTATTTTGAAACATTTATATATTTCCTTTTTAACCAATAAACAGACCAGAAGAAGAATCTGTTCCTTTTTTTTTCTTTTTTTTTTCATTAAAACTAATTTTTTCCTTAAACTACTAACTTTTTCTTAAGAATTACAATCTAAACTGGAAAGGGGAAAGTGGCTACGACCCATTCTCATATTCATTTACTTATTTGGATGGGGTAATCTTATTTTGCAAATTATATTTGCCAAAACCCAATGAATATCACACAGAGGAATGACTTCAAAAATTATTCTTTTTGTATCATTTTTAAGAACTGGACCTGGTATGCCAGGTCTTTGTTTTTACCTTTCTTGTCTTGGATTATGTCTATGAAAGGAACAGTATTTTCACTGTTTTCCTTTGGTACATTGATGATATCAAACTCTCCCACCCTAAATGTTGCGATCTCGTACATGGCGAATGTACAGGAATAAGGGACCCCCTGGGGTGCATCCCCCCAGGTTAAAACGCCAGACATAAAAAGTATCCAGGAAGGTAGCTCACACCAGGGAGGGCCTGGAAAATGCCTCAGGAAAGACGCTGAGGGGGTCATGGAACCCAGTTCTAGCATTGATCCAGCTTCTGAGTGATGACGTCATAGGGATAAGAAGAAGGGGCATAGGCGGAACCAAAGGGGGGAGGGGGAAAAACGGTCATGAAAGAACAGTAGCATATGGTTAGGCTTAAAATACACTCACACACATACATGGCGAATGTACAGGAATAGGGGGCAACCTGGGGGGAAGCCCCCCAGAACAAAACAGCAGACATGAAAAGTAGCTCCCGCAGGTAGGGCCTGGAAAACACCCCAAAAAAGAGAGAGGGGTCCCTGGAACCCCCCGTTCCAGCATCCCTCTACTTCTGTGATTATTACTATCAATTCTTTTATTTTAAATAAACTTCAAAAAAATAACAAAAAAAGACGTGGGGGTTACTTTACCACCCTATGGCAAAGTTACCCCAAAAGTGACTATTTTTACAATTCTTCAATTTTCTTGAATACTGTTATTCACAGTCATTTCCCCTTCTGTATGCAGTGTGTACTAACGTACCTTAAACAAACACACAATGCAAAATAATTTTTTGACTAACCAGTTTTTTGGGGGGTGGGCAGTTGGTGACCCTTTTTTGGTTTTTAAAAAATTAAATTTCATCCTAATATTTAAAAATATAAAACATTAATATTTTAAAAGGTTTATTTAAATTTTTTTGTTCATTTATATCTCTATTACTTAATTCCAGAATATGAAATTCCTACTATTTAAGAATTTTTTTTTTTTTTTAGAAAAATTTAGGGTAGGTAAAATAAATGTTACAAATTTAAACCAATTTTTATATGTTGCTCTTGTTTACGGTATATATATATATATATATATAAAATATTAAATGTTAATATATGAAAATGAATATTGTGTCTTCCAATAATAACTTAGATTCACAAAACAGCATAGGCAAGGTAATTAGGTTAAACTGGAAATTAATATTGAGCCGAATATAAACAACCGAATATTCAGTATTCAGTAATTTGTGTGCACCTCTATTAGAAACCTTACTGTAAGTCCATGGTCTAAATCATTTATATATTTGAGGAGCAATAGTGGCCCAGCACTGAACATTGTGGGACACCACTCTTCACTACTTCCCATGATGACCTATTTCCATTTAGTAGTATACACTTCTATTCCACAACCACTCTTTAATCCAACCATGTGCCACTTCACATAGCAATAACTTTTGCAGCAGCCTTATGTGTGGAACCTTATCAAAGGCTTTGCTGAAGTCTAAATATGCATTATTTACTAGATCTCTGACTTCAATGCAGTAATAATGCATTCCATAAATTCTAAAAGTTTGTCTGGACATGATCTACCCTTCTAAAACCATGATGGGAGTCATACAATATTTTATCTTTCAAAATATTTCTCAATATGACCTTTCAGCCAACTTTTCCAAACTTTACAACAGATATTAGGACATTTGAAGTTATAAGAGGACAGTAAGAAGCCATGGGCCTATCATACTGTCCCAGGCAACTAAATAGAACTAATCACCAAACATGGTCATTCAAATCCACCAAGCACCCTAGGGCTAGTCAATAACTTACATAGTATGGACAAAGTCTACCACCAAGAGAAAAAAACTACAGTTAAAGCACATGCTAACCACACTAAAAGTTTTAATAAGTTGTCATTGTTATAACATGGTTTAACCTTAATAACTTAATAACTAACCCGCAAATTTAAATAAAAGTATTGTCTGCCAGTGGACGTTATTGATGGTGTTTGTAATAATGAAAATATGCTGCTTTGGAATCCAGCAAGTCTCTTTCACTGCTGGCCAATTATAGAAAGATGCTGGGCTATGAAGATGCACAAAGATGATAAGTGCATCCTGATGCTTAATTGAAATTTCACATAAGTGTCCAATCCACCAAACATTCTCATACATGCAAGCAACATACTGGCCACACTGGTACAAATTCGGAAGCAGCTTCACTATCATCATCAAAATTATTAGCCACAAAACTATGGGCATCATATGAGACTGGATACTATTATCTTGCCTTTACCACAGGGTTTAAAATGATGGTTTTCTCTTGTGCCAGCAATTGTATTGCTTCTGGTAAACCTATTTTCTTGATGAGGTCTTATATTCTCAATGTGTTCCTTTGTAACAATAAAAAAAAAAATTGATTCCTGTAACATTTTCATTACAGAAGTCAAATATATCCTTTGGTGTTATCTGGTTGTCTAAAGGTCTCTGTTGGCTAGCATATGCTGCTAATCTCTTTGCTGTATCTCCAACCATCACAAGGTGATTTACCATGGCTTGTACCAAAGAAATTTTACTCAGCTGTAATTCCAGTCTTCTTCATGGAAGTATAAATTTATAAAACTTAAATTTTTTTTATTGGGAACTAGAGCCATCACTAATATAATGTGTGTTTAATTCCTGTAACTTCAATCTCCATATATTGGATCAACTCACTTATGAAGGCATGGACAGCAACAGTGTCATGACGTAGAGAATCACTGACCATACAGATACTGAGGCTTTGGAGCTGGTCTCTACAAAAATAGAAAACAAATGGATGAAGTGTGGCCTGGCTGTTATCCCAATGAAATTCTTGCACAGCATCCTGGACAATGAAGGAATAATTTTCTGCAAAATTCATAAAGACAATTACTTAATTATCCTTCAATGTTTCTTTTAAATGCTTTAGGTATGAACTTTGATGTTTTGAAATAAAGGATGGCTAGTTGGGGCAATTAATTTTGACTGAAGATCTTCTATGAAGTCTTCAACAGTGGCTGTGGCTTGGTGTGTTTGTAATGTTTTCCTATCAGTATGAACCCACTGCTTGTATTCCATTGTTTCTTCTGGATCATAATTTTCAAACATCTGTGACAAGTAAGCATGTAGAGCAATCTTTCCAGGGCACTGTTCACAACATTGTAGCATACAATCTTTTAGTTCCAAATTGCAAACAGCTTTTCCTAATAATTGCTTGTAGTCATTTATATTAGATGATGCAGCAGCTAGCATAAGCTCAACATTTTGATGAACTGTACATACACATACAATGTAAGTGGGAGTATGGGGCATACCGTATTTACAAATGGAAAACCAAAGGAGTAAGAAAGTGGAGGGTTTTTAGCCACCCACAAAAACAAGAAATAGAAAATGAAAGATAGTCCCATAAACTAAATTAATCCCAAATAATAAATAAAAAAAATAAAACAAAAATGAACAAAAAACTGCTGAGGTGTTGCTCACAAGGTTTTCTGCAGCTGTAATAAAGATTATATCTGCGATGGAGAACCGCGGTAATTAAGCATTCAGGATTCTTCTACTGGAGGGTAATGTTTGACCAGCCCGTCCAGTCGAATCCCTGTCTAATTGGAATGACAATTCACAGTGAATGTTGGGCTGAATCAATGTAGTCTTTATTTAGAATGAATTGGGAAACCAGAAGTAAGGGGATAAATCAAAAAGGGGTAAACTATTAGATTTATTCTAAGAATGTGAAATATTTATAAAAGGGAAACTGTGAGTTATCTCATGAACAGATTCCATCTGCATTCAGCGTAAACTCTTATGATGATTGATGGTTGGAACAAAAAGGAAAGCTGAATTGGGAAAACTTATTATAAAAGAAAACTGGTTCGATTGAAAACTCTTGTTCAGCGTGCAGCAGGAAACATGCTGAGCAAGGTGTTATATATTTTTGTGAATCAAACAGATGCAAAAACTCAACACTCAACTTATTATTAGTGAAACCACAATCCACTTCTTGGGCAGAGTTGATTTTCTGAAGTTGAAAACTTGCTCTCAAGTAGCAAATCAGAGACTATGCTCTCAAAGTACTAACAAGTCTTTGATGTAGTATTGAATGTGCCTGTAAATAGGATGCAGAATCTTGTCCCCAAATACAATGGAGATCTGTCCCAAGGATAGCAATTTGAGATCGCCCCAAGGATGGCACCTGAAAGATAATGGGAAACACATTATCGTTTCTGATTGAATCAAGAGGTGCTATGAAGCAAACAGAAGCAGAAATAGCTACATAGCCTCAGCAGCTTAGGCCGTCTGGAAAGGGGTGTGCAACACAGAGTTCTGAAGGGATCTTTGATCTGCTGATAAACTTCGATAACAGATCTGTGAGACAGTGGAACAAGCAGTTTAGCCACTAATGCTTTATATGTGATAACATATAAAACATTAC
The DNA here is from genome assembly GCA_015478945.1 of Trachelipus rathkii. NCBI lineage: Eukaryota > Metazoa > Arthropoda > Malacostraca > Isopoda > Trachelipodidae > Trachelipus > Trachelipus rathkii. The sequence continues at coordinate 15,298 of JABUQX010019841.1, forward strand.
GTGGCATTATAGCATATTGTACAGAGAAAATAACTACTTGATTCCACTTAGAAAATTGCCCAACTTCGAAAGATAGGGTTCTGTTTTGATATTTGTCTAGATGGGATTTGACAAATTCAGATATTAATCCCTATATATATAACTTTTTAGAAATCTGAAAATACTGTTATTAACTTCAATGCCTAGGAAGTCAGAAAAGTAATTAATATAATCCGGAGAAAAATGGGGTTAGCAACATAAAATAAATGTAACCAGGAACAATGTTGAGATCACCCTTATAATGGAGTGCATACCTGTGGCACCAACATTAACTTACCATTTTTTTGGCCTTCTTTCACAAAATTTTGAAAACCCAATCTCTTTCCCATGTTTATTGGAATTTTCTGTAAACATTTCTCTTAAATTGGAAAGCATTAGTCTCTTGTTTGTGAACCTTTTCACCATTAATCCTGACAGAAACAATATTTTTTGCCAGGACATTCTAGTAAATTCATCATCATCCAAAAATGCTTGTATTTTCATTTTTCATCATTAAGTTTCTTTTCTTTTCTTTTCTTTTTGATGGTGTTTCCAAAATGCCTTCCATTTTCAACTTTCTGGCTCTTTTTACAATTCTTGTAGATACTTCAAATGCCTTAGCTGTTTTTTCAATACTCCAGCTGCTTGGTGCAAGTGTGAGAATTTGAACTTTTTCATTTGATATCTTTAACTTTGCTTTTGACTTGAAAATTAGAATTTCCAGATCCTTGCATCCATAGTATTTCTCCTCCCTTGATTCCTTGATTGTTGGACAGAAGTTTCCAAACCTGATGCAACCTTTATTACTTTTGTCATAGTTTCTGTTGCTTTTTCTATCTTATGTTTTACATAGCCTAGAATCTTACTAATTTTTGAACTTTTAGTGGTAACTCCAAATGTTGACAATGAAACATTTGCTCTAGAGTAGGGATGGGCCGGATATCCGGCAACTATCCGGTATCCGGCTTATCCGGCCAAGTTTTTGACTATCCGGTATCCGGCCGGATATTGTTATCCGGCCGGATAACCGGATAATTTCTTCGTAGGGTCTTCCTCGTTTAGGGAAATATTCCAAATAATTGAAAATTAATATATATAATATTATAGTATTATATATATTATTATATATATTATATAATATATATAATATTGATATATATATATATATATAAATATATATATTATATATATATATTACTGCTTTTGAAATTTCGGAGCGGTGTGGTAGCAATGTTTAATTATTTTATTCATCAATTATGTTGACTGTATAAATTATTGAATTTGGTGTGACACGTTTCATAAATTAGGTAAAAATATGGTAATATTAAATATTATAATATATATTAATAAAAACTTAAATAATATTGCAAAAAATATGATATTACTGTAATTAAGCTACCAAGACACCTGTTAATGCAATTTTTACCACATACATTTTATCTACGTTTAGTATTGTAATTTACTAAATATAATACCATTGCTATTTTACGTGTTTAAGCATTGATTATTTACAGTATAATGTCAGGCAAAAATTGATAATGCAATGATGGAAATAATATACGTCTGTCTATTAAGAAAGTGGTGCTACTGAATAAAGTCAATATCGAATTATACTTATAGGATCTAATCGGAGAGATAAATATTATCGGATACTGAGATCGGTCGATAATAGTAACAACTCATATCATTATAATATTGATAAATTTTAACATCAGAAATTATAAGAGTTCATTGTTGGATACTTATCCTTTGATAAGAAAAAAAAAGAGAAAAAAAAAAGATTTTTCGGTGTTGCTGTCAGAACGTACAAAGATGGCAACCGTGGTAAATTTGTGGACTAAAAAGTGTGGCATTCCACTGAAACTCCACAGTTTTTTTTGGTAGTCCTCTAACTGCGGAATGATATAGCATTCCGCTAACTGCAATTCACACATTTTCAAAATTATCGCAATTGCAATTCCTCAATTTATTTTGGTATTCCGAATTGCGGATATTGCGGACTTAAATGGCGGGACGTCACTCTGAGATATATAGAATATATATATAATATATATAATATATTTATTATTATATAAATAATATATAATATATTATATTATATATATATATTTTATATACATATTAAATATATAGTTTAAAGATTAGATGTTCCATGTATGTAAAAAAAACTATACTAGCCTACGTCGAAACTGAATAATGTTGTGAAATCAGCGCCACATTGTAATGAGGAAAAATGAAGAGAAATAGAAATGTGAGATAAAAAAGTAATAATAATAAATGAAGTAAGGAAAATAAATTAAGTGAGATCAAAAAGATCGTGTATACTAACGTGATCCTAGCGTGAATATTACAATAGTGGAGAATCTTTTGAGCGTTCCCCCAAATTTTTCGCGTTCCAAAAGTCAAGTCCTCAATATTTCTTTCAATGTTAAGGCGAACATACGCGCACGCAGCGCACAACAACAGCATGTCCACACCACACACACACATCAACACACAACACACACAACACAACCAGAGCAGAAGTGTAACTAATAAATGTTTTTTATGAATGACCTGACTAACCTAAACTATATGCAATTTTAATTGTGTATTTAATATTTTGTAATTTTATTCTTTAATTTTTTGATTTTGCCATTATTTTAGTTCCCTAAAGTATTGAAAGATATAAGGAAACGCTGTTATTTTTTATGGTCAATCATGTTTAAGATTAAGTTTTGAAACTTACGATTAAATTTTCCTTTCAGAAAAGATAGCATATAGATAGTTAGTAGAATATTAGGTAAATTTTTTTTTTAGTTCTTGCATTACATTGTTCCGCTAATTCCAAAAATATATTAAGTTTGTTTGTAAGGAATGGAGAACAAGGTATTGTGGTATGGTTTTATTAGATACAGGTTGTGGATTTAGCCCTTAAATCTGGAGATCGTGCGCCCCATAAATAATATATCGTATAATATATTAATATGAGTACTAATGATGTATATATATAAATATATATATTATATATAATATATATTATATTATTATTATATACATAGATATATAATATATAAATCCCGGTATAAGTGGCGGGGTGAGTTGCCACTTTAGTTAAACTTCGTCTCCCACTTTCCCCTAATACACTTCTTTGGATTTTTTTTTCTGAAATCAAGGCCATAGGAGGTCATAAGCACACAAAAAATAATAAGTAGTCTATAATGCAATTTGGATAAGTTTAAAGTAAGATATTTTGTATGGTTATTCAGGTTATTACCCACCCATCGGGTGATATTGGCCATCTTTTTAAATAGATGCTTTTATGTTAATTCAATTTTTATATTTTTAATTTTTACTTAATATAGGAAATGTTTATTATCTTAAAATTTTTAAGTATTTAAAAATTAATAATGATAAATAAAATAAGAAAAATGGTGGCCCAATTCACGCCATTCGTGGGACAAATTTTGATTCACTTTTTTGAATGTCATATTTTCCATATAATTTCATTTATATTTTAATTTACTTAATAGTAAGTAACTGTTTATTATATTTAATTAGCTATAGGTAATAAAAAGTAATTAAGTAATATACTACATAAAATAAGAAAAACAATGGTGGCCAATTCACCCAATCATCAATTTTTATTGGGGGATGAATCGGGCAGTTAGGCCCCCAGCGATTTAACCACTATGCACTGTTTGAACAAAAATTTAGTTTGCCAGTTAAAGCTAATCATACTCATACGTATACACTGAAAAAATAGTAATTAAATCTGCCATAACTTTTCATTAAACAAAGTAAGAAAAAAAACTCGCATTTTTCCAAAGTGAAATTCTATTTAGGACATTGTTATTATACACTAATTATTTATATTTTTTAAGAATATAAAAACTCTCAAGTAAAAAGAATAAATAAATAAAACTTGTAGTACTCCACGATGAGCAAAAATTTTTTTTTTATTTAGTCACCGCCCAACGCTATATAACAGACTGCCGGATATCCGGTATCCGGCTATCCGGCTAATTCAACTATGCCGATATCCGGCCGGATATCGGATTAAACTTCCAGCCGATTTCCGGTACAGGCTATCGGCTATATTCAGCTATCCGGCCATCCCTACTATAGAGTGTGCACATAATTTCCATCATCAGTATAGTGATTATGTTCATTTTCTGCTTCATGTTAGCCAATTCTTTTTGACAACTAGACAAAGCTTTTGACCTGTCAGTTCCTGTAATTTTTGGCAAAAGTAACTGGTCGCAATTCTCCTGCAATTAGCGTGAGAAGATTTCCCAAATGGATTAAAACATTGCTTTTGCTTTAAGTCAAACCTTGGTTAGCAAGATTGCTTCATGGTCTGATCATATTTGATCATTGTCGGTATTAAAGTGAATTCCAGATCGATGTTTTAATAGTTCCTTATCTATTGCTGATAAGATTTTCAAAGGTTTCATATACTTTTCAAAATTCAAAGCTGATTTATGGCACTCTGAACCATCTGATTTGTTGAAAAAACAGGGTCAAGTTTTTCATTCATTACCTGTGTGAATAGAAATCATAACATTTGATTAAATCATAATTCCCATGCAAGTAATAATTAATGTAATATGAAATCATGATGTTTAGTAGGTTACAATTACATTACATTATTTCATAGAGGACTATAAAATTGTAAGTTTATAAATAAGTTTCAACATAAGCTTGAATATTCCACAATTTCAAACATTTTCTCTTTTAAAATACTGTAAAATTATGTATACAAATATATTTTACATTGAATATTCTTCACACAAATTACATAGCACATATAGATTAAGACGTGATTAGAGTCTTACCTTTAAAATTTGAGTATATTGCCTTTCCAAGCTGAATCAAAGCTGGCCACAACACAAGATTGCAAATACGCAAAAGTATATTGATACTCAAAGTAGGCCTAAATATGGTAATACCAGCACATGAAAATATTTAAGAACTTTCTATTAAAAATTTGTGCGTAAAAAAAAAAAAAAAAAAAAAAAAAAAAAAAAAAATATATATAGTAATATATATATATATATATATATATATATATATATACTATATATTATATATATATATATATATATAATATATATTATATATATATATATATAGTATATATATTATATATATATATATATAATATTATAATTTTAGTAAATTACATTTGAAATAATAGGGCATTTTAAAATTAAATTAATGCGTTCTGTACTAAGATGGGGGCATGTAATAGACCTCTGATTTATAACAAACATTTGATTGCAGAGTAAAAAAAAAAAATATATTCAATTAATTTTTTGGGGTAAAGACTTATTTTTCCAAAATGAATTATGGTGCATTTGAAAACTCTCGAGTTACTCTTTACAGAAATAGTTTAAAAAAAAAAAAAAAAAAAAAAAAAAAAAAAAATAAAATTTAGGCTCTCAAACATACCCAAAAAATCACAAAAAAAAAAAAAAAAAAAAAAAAAAAATCTAATATTTTTGAAGAGGGATAATTTTTGATCTACGCATCCTCCAAGCATAATATTTCCAATTTCTGTACATAATTATGTACTGTTTCATATCACCAAGTATGGTGTCATTCTATGCAACCACTGAAAAATAATATTCTCAAAATTTTACTTTTGTCACTGCAAACTTAGTTTCAAGATGTTTGTACTCCTATAGCTCATAATAAGGAATAGTAGAAGCTTTACAGTTACATATTCTGATTCACTGGTAAAAGTTGTCCCTCGGAATGAATTTTCAGGTCCATAGCTCTACAATTTTTTTCACAAATCAAGGTCAAATTTGCCAAAAAGTGAAATGTGACTTCCGATTGAAAATGACTACCTTTGCTTTAAGGTGTTAGAAAATGGTAACAAAAACATATATGGACATCAAATTTTGGACAGTTTCATCCAAAGCCTTAAAGAACATCACTGTAAAATTTCATCATATTGTCGTGGAATCACCTAGGAATGCATCATAACAATACTCGACCACATTGCATTGCCCAGACGTTTCAGAAGCTTCAACGCTTGAACTTCGAGGTCATTAATCACCTGATCTGGCCCTCTGTGATTTTCAATTATTTCCAAAGTTGAAGGAGAGTCTCAAGGGAGTGGGATTTGGTTCAGATGGTGAGGTGAAGAAAGTGGTGGCAGATCAAGACTTCATTTCAACCGCTTTCGAGAATTGGGTTCAACGTTTGCCGAAATGTATAGATGTTCGAGATTATGTAGAAAAATATTACATGTTCATTGAATAAACCTTTGGCCTTCTTTCAGTCTTTGTTTCATTGCTTTATCTGCAGTGTAATATGTTACAGCAGAACAGGCGTTACTTTTCAGCCCACCCTCGTATTATATATATATATATATATATATATATATAATATATATAAATTTAATATAATATATTATATACTATATATTATATAATAATATATTATACTTATATATAATATTAAATATATAATATATTATTATATATATATATAAAATTTTCTATGTGGAATGATCGAAAGGTTAAGAAGTTATTCTTTGAAGAGAGTAAGTTATATGTGGGAAGCTTGGGGGAATGGGAGACTAAGGAAATTAGATAGATGTAGGTAAAGAAATAATGAAAGTGAACGAAAGGGACTTTGAAAGAAGTGGGGTGGAAGGATATTTCTAGATTTGCAGATTTTAAATTCCCTGCTACCACTAATTTCCCCATTTTTTAACGGTCATAAAATATATATATATAATAAATATTATATAGTAAAATATATATATATACATATATATATATTAACTAATTATATATATATATATATAACTATATATATTATATAATATATATAATATATAGTATATATATAATATATATATAAATATAATATATATATATATAGATATATATTATTATTAACACGTATACTCCGTTTCTGGAGTCATTGTGGTTATCTTACATTTATTATTATTATTATTATTATTATTATTAATTATATTATTATTTATATTATTTATTATTACATTATATTATTATTTATTATTATTATTATTATTCATTAATTTGATTATAATTTGTTTTTGTTGTTGTGTTGTTGTTTATTGCTTGTGGTGTTGTTGTTTTATACCTATTAAAATTAAGTAAAGTGATATATTTCCGAATTACATCTAAATCGTATCTTGCTGATGAAATGGGATGGAAGAAAAATGAATAACAAATTGCCATGAATAAACATTCTATTTTTTGGAACTACCGAGGAGCGAGGGTAAGAAGAAAAGAAAAGGTAGGTAGAATTACGCTTTATGAGGGAGGAAGGGAGTGAGTGAATTATGGGGGTGTTTGGTGAGTAATTCCGACGAGAGAAAGAGAAAGAGTTCAAAATTTATGTAGATGGACTCATTATCTCGGGAGTATGAGTGTATTGTGCGTTCGGGCTCGTAATTGCGGTATTTTGACATTTTCGATATTTTTTTTTTCTTAATTTATTTTATGAGGCGAGATATTTACAAATTAATTACGGGAATATTTAAGTCATTTGTTGGCGTTAAAAACGATTCACAATATTGGCAAGTAATTAATCGATAAAGTTGTGTTTGATTTGGAGACTTTGTACATATTTGTTTTAACAAATTCTATTAGTCACTGGTTTATAATATGTATAAATATATATGATATATATATATATAATATAATACTATAATATATGATATATATTATATATAATATATATATATAATTATATATATAATTATATATATAATAGTTCTTAACAATGATTGTTCTATGATACGACAGAATCGTCTCTTGTAAGAACTTCGGTCAATGTGATCGATGGCGGGCGTATGAGGAAGATATAATCTCTTGCATATACTAAATTAATATATTAATTATATATATAGTATCTATATATATATATATATATATATATATTATATATTATATATATTATATATATAATATATATAATATTGTAGTCCGAATAGCTATATATATATATATATATAATTAATATAAATATATATATATATATATATAATTATATATATATATATATATATATAATATTATATATATATATATTATATATATATATATATTATAATAGATATGATATATATTGATTTTATAGTGTTCTTATAACCAGCGTTCCAAATAGCTGACACCTGTATCTAAAAAGCTAGGATCTACCAAAGAACTGAATACATTTTTAAAATCAGCGAACATTTTATTCAGGAAAACAAAAAAAATTGTTTTTTAATTATTAATTTTTAATAAAACTCAAAAACAAGACATCATCTAGTTTGAAACCTTGTTACCCATCAAAATAGGTCTATACGTTTTCTTTATATCATTTCAATAGTTTAAGTTAACTTAAAATTCATGTTTTATTTTTTTGTAAATTAAATTAAAAAATAAAGTTTTTATACTTAAAAATATTACCAGCATCCCGGGGAGGGAGAAGCCGCCTCCTTAAATTTGTGAGAACAAGTTGAATAAATTTAAAAAAAATAGTTCTTAATTCCATCTGATACGTCGACTTTTATAGATTCTGGCGAGCAGAAATTGGGCAGCTTGATGTTATCAGAAATTTTGGAACCAGAAATTGTCTCATAAATATGATTTTTTTTTAATCGCCCTTCAATTTAGTTCTTCATTTCTGCATTAATATGGTGCGATTTCAAAAATGTTTAGTTCAAGTTCTATGATATATATATATATATTATATATATATATATTTATATATATAATATAACTATAATATATATTTATCTTATTATATATATATATATATAATATAAGTATATATATTTAGTATATATATATTAGAATGGTAAATACAAGTAAAGAGCAATCCGAATATCGGCAAAAAGTATTCGCCGAATATTCGCCGAATAATCACTTGCTATTCGGCTCGATAGCTTAGTTTCAAGTTTCGGTCATCATTTAGGAAAATAATAGAAGAAAACTACACTGGTCAACAAAAAAAGGTGTAAATTTGCTGTTTGGACTTTGGTAGCAGATATATAGTAATTTGGAGGGCTGATTCCATATAATTCTCGGATTTGCTGTATCACATCCTTCGGGGAATCGTGGATCTCTATATTTGCATATTCCTTAGGAATACAAAATTCATGTCGCACTACGTAGGCTGTAAGACGTTACCTTCCGCATAATCTACAATAGCAAGTTTACTGCGGTCGATTTTCGGGAAGCATGTGGGTAACTTTAGTACGTCTACAGTTATTGGATGCCTATGACCTGGATGATGTCTATCATCTGAAATACAGTTGGATGGTCCGTCATTGTTCACCCAGGGTGAACTGAACGATCTTGTATGAGAATTGTATTTGCGAAGTTGTCCTGAGCTGTTGGATTCGAGGTTGCATGAAAAATGACTACTGGACAATGGCACAAGAGTAACATTTTATCGTAACAGAGAAGCAGAGGCTGCGGAGGCTCTTCCAGTCAAGTGTAACTTTGTGTATTGCAGTGAAGTGCAGCCTACTACTCGCTATGGGCTCCCAGATCTATGCACGTGAGTGGTGACTATTTATTGACACTTCCAAGAGCAATGTGTGTTGTTACACAACGAACAGATATGCATCGGATCCAGTAATGGACTCGGTACGGATGAAGAGAGAGTGATTGCCAAAAATCAAGACAGTTGTGGAGAGGCTCAATTCAGGTACATGAATGGTAACTATGCGTCGACCTCAAAAATGGTAAACATTTTTGCTCGGTCAGCAAGCAGTTTCACCAAATATCCCTGCCTCCTGTGCTATTGGGACAGCCGGGCGGCAAGGATCACTGGACCAAAGAGAATGGCCAATGAGGGAAACCTTGACGCCAGGTGACAGAACATCGTACGTGAACAACTTGTACAGAAAAAAATTTATCTTCCTCCACTACACATAAAACTTGGTTTGATGAAAGCAATTTGTGAGGCCGCGGACTATGATGGTGAATCTCGCATGTGTGCTCAAGTTTCCTGTCTGGAGTACGAGAAGAAAAAAGCGAAGGTTTGGATGGCCCACAATAGGCCACCGCTCGTGATGCTGGGCCTTGCTACAACAATGACTGGTTACTGGGCAATAGTAATAATTGCTTTTCAGATTTATACTTAATGATTTTTAAACAGGAAAGCCGAGAACCACTAAATTGTACAGGAACGCTAGACGTTTTTCATGTCTCATGGATGTAGAGAGTAAGTTGCACACTGACATTCTTCATCCTAAAAAAAATTCGGATAACTAAGCGTATGTAGTGATAGCAGAGGTGAACGCTCATCAAGATCTAAAGTTCAGGGAAGGACGTTACCAGGGGCAAGTGGGATATCAATATGATGCCGACTATTGTTGGAGCTTGATAAGGGATATTCCAGACGTTATGCACAGTAGATCGCCTACGAAGAGAAAGTTACTACCATCGTAGGTATGTTTACTTTAACTTCCTTCTTCTATTTCATTCATTGTTCCATATTCCTCTTTATTCAGAGTTTATTATAGTGTTGTACTATATTATTAAAGACTGTATCATATCAATATGCGATTTGTCTTCTCGCCTCAATTCTATATATATAATATATAATTATATTATATATATAATTAGTAATATATATATATATATATATATATAATTATTTATATAATAATATATATAGAATAATATGTATATATATAATTATAATAATATATAGTATATATATTTATCCAAAATTGGTATAGACCCTCTTGAAAAGGTAAAATCATAAAATTTTACAAATTGTGTTTGCACATTATAATCATAACACAATCTCAGCGATTGTCTTAACTTACTTACTTATATGGAATAGCACTAGTTCAAAACAGATTGCGAAACCTGTCCGAAGGAAATGTCCATGTTTACAGTGTTATATACAAAGTAATAACAAAAGTAAATAACTATTCTTACCTATAGCAAACCATTCACATATCAATAAGAAAATTAATGAAAATTTTCCAGTTTCGTGTTAAAGATATTAAACTAAACTTATTTGAATAAGCTCTAAGGGTTAAAATGACAGAACATTG
>JABUQX010019842.1:5000-10000 GCA_015478945.1 Trachelipus rathkii
ACTCCGGCTCCGGCTCCGACTCGGACCCCGACTCCGACTCCGACCCCGACTCCGACTCCGACTCGACTGCGACCCCGGACTCCGACCCCGACTCCGACTTTAAGATTGTATCGAACTGATTGATGAAGGAGTTGAGCTTGCGGCTTGTGAGTCATTGAAAACACCCATTTTTTCGGCCGTTTTTGAAAATAAGCTCTAGAAGAAAGGTGAGTTGCTTCAAGGACACCTCCTTAGCATCGGATATTTGCAATTGGCGTCACACGGATGCTGCTCTCTGATTGGATCGCTACGATGACGTCGAAATCTTTTAGACCAATTACAGAAAGGAAAATAGTTTACTATATCATAAGTGAATATGAAAAGAAGTCAAGGAACGAAATTCTTTAATGAAAAAGCAAAAGGAAGAAGAGATAAAACAAAACCTTGAGGAACTTCATTACTAATTATTTTTGATTTATAAATTTTTAATTATTAATTATTAAATAATACAAAAATAACGAACTGAATTATAAATTATTAAGTTTTAGGCATACTGTAGGAAAAGAGAGAGAAGAGAGAGAGAGAAGGAGAGAGAGAGAGAGAGAGAGAAAAGAGAGAGAGAGAGAGAGAGAGAAGAGAGAGAGAGAGAGAGAGAGAGAGAGAATTCCTTATGGAAACCGAACTGAAGATCTGAGATAAGATTAGAAGAAATAAAAAGTTTCCAAATTTACCTGCTAAAGATAGATTTTAAAATATTGAAAAGAACTAAAAATTAAATTGATAGAATAATAATTTTTAAGGTCAGCGAGGTTTGATTGAAGATTGATTAATTGATTGATTTAAGATTGTGGGAGGATAGTTTTAAGTTGAGGGAGGTTTTGATTGAAGATTGATTAATTGATGATTTATAATTGAGGGATGATCAGTTTGATAAGTTGGAGGGAGGTTTGATTGAACGATTGATTAATTGATGAATTTACAATTAAGGGAAGTGGAAGATTTAAGTTGAGGAAGGTTTGACTGAAAATTGATTAATTGATAGGGTTAAAATTGAGGGAGGATAGTTTTAAAGTTGATGGACGTTTGATTGAAAAATGATTAATTGATTGATTTAAGATTGATTGAGGGTAGATTTTAAGTTGAGTGAGGTTTGATTGAAGATTGATTAAATGATTGATTTAAGATTGGGGGAGGATAGTTTTAAAGTTGAGGGAGGTTTGATTGAAGATTGATTAATTGATTGATTTAGGATTGAGGGAGGGTAGATTTTAGGTTGAGGAAGGTTTGATTGAAGATTGATTAATTGATTGATTTTAGATTGAAGGAGGGTAGTTTTTAAGTTGAGGGAGGTTTGACTGAAGATTGATTAATTGATTAGTTTAAGATTGAGGGAGGGTAGTTTTTAAGTTGATGGAGGTTTGACTGAAATTGATTAATTGATTGATTTAAGATTAAGGGGGGATCAGAGGAACACGGTTTGCCAATGAAGTGTGCAAGCTCAGAGGTACAGGAAATAAGAATCAGAGGATTCATACCTTTTGACATCATGCTTTCGTATTGTTAAATTCGAATAGGAAGAAATGATATATTTTGTTTTAAAGAAGTGAAAGTAAATTTTGGTCACAAAACCTTAATTTTTATTCCAGTTAGGCTAAAGAAATGCCAAAACGCACAATTGAGCGAGCTCAAAAAAGTTGATTTTGAACATTTTTGTCTCTATTCGTTTTTATGTTATCGTCAATAGAAAATAAATATGCATCATTTTATTTAATAAATTGTTTTAACAATAAATGTACATTTTCCATACTATGAATAAATGTATTTGAGCTTTTACGACGAAAACCGCACATAGATCCTTGCTTCATTTCATAAAAATAATTTTATTTATGATTTGAAAGAGAAATCAAATTTGTAATACGTAGTTTAATTAAATAAAGAATGGAATTCAATTGAGTAAAATAATCTATCTTCTTCTTCTTCTTCTTCTTCTTCTTCTTCTTCATCTTCTGCTGCTGTCTTTGTACAACTAATATTTAATATTTATTTATTCTTATTTATTCATTTATTCAACTTTAACTGTAACTTCTGTATTATTATTTCAATTTACTTATTTGCTTTAACTCTTCTAATATTTGCTATATGCCTTCTTCTAACTAATAATAACTATTTAACTTCTTCTTAATGTACCTTTATTATGTGTAAAATGTATTTGTGTGTATTCTTGTGTGGCTAATGGCACAATCTTCTAACTGGCTAATGACCACTGTTTCAATGGCTGAATATTTTATGTCTTTGTCTTTAATATTTTTATTACTTCTTGAAAATAGTGTAAATTATTTTTTATTTAATATTTAAATAATAGTTAAATATACTTATTTGCTTCTTCTTCTTCTTCTTCTTCTTCTTCTTCTTCTTCTTCTTCTTCTTCTTCTTCTTCTTCTTCTTCTTCTTCTTCTTCTTCTTCTTCTTCTTCTTCTTCTTCTTCTTCTTCTTCTTCTTCTTCTTCTTCTTCTTCCCATTATTTTTCTTTTCTTCTTCTTCTTCTTCTTCTCTTTCTTCTTGTGATTTTCTCTTTTTCTTATTATTATTATTATTATTATTGTATGTTATCATTATTATTATTATTGCCAATATTATTATTATTTAAGCCTTATTTTTATTATTATTATTATTATTATTATTCTTATTGTGCGTATGTGTGTGTGTGTGTGTGTGTGTATTATTTATTATTATTATTATTATTATCATTATCATTGACTATTATTATTATTGTATTATTATTATTATTATTATTATCATTATTATTATTATTAAATTATTATTATTATTATTATTATTATTATTATTATTATTATTATTATTATTATTATTATAATTATTGTCATTATTATATTATTATTATTATTATTATTATTGTGTGTGTGTGTGTGTGTGTGTATGTGTGTGTGTGTTTATTATTATTATTATTTTTAAAAGAAATATTATTAGAATTATTGTGTGTGTGTGTGTATTATATTATTATTATTAGTGTGTGTGTGTGTGTGTGTGTGTGTGTTTCCATTTTTATTCTTCTTATTCTTATTCTGTATTTTTATAAATATTTTTGTGTTTTTACTATTATATGTAAATTATATATATATATATATATATACATATATATATATATATGCTATATATATATATATATATATATTTATATATATATATAATAATCTATATACTAACGTACATATATATATATATATACCTCCACTTTTTACTTTTATTTATATATACATATATATGTATATGTATATGTATATATATATATTTATATATATATATATATATGCAAATAAGAAAACATATATATATATACTATATACTATACTAACTTTATATATATATATATATATATAATATATATATATATATATATATGTATATATATATCTATATATATATATGATATAATAACATATAAATATATATATATATGTACACATACTTATAATAATAATAATAATAATATGTATATATATATATATATATACTTAAATAAAGTATATATATATATATATATATATATGTATAATAATAATACCTATATTATATATATCTATATATATAATAATAATATATATAATATATCAAATGAATACTATATATATATATATATACTTTATATATATATACTTGTTGATTGTTGATTGATATGTAATATAAATATTATATTTTATATATACTCTAGGTATATGTATATTTACATAAACATCTATATATATTTATATATATATATATATATATATATAACTCTTAATATAATAATATTATATATATATATACTATATCTTTCTACATACCTCTCTCTTATATATATAATATATATATATATATATATATATATATATAATGTATATATATATATATAAATATATATATATTTTCCTCATATATATATATATATATATATATATATATAACATATATATATACTAAGTAATATTAATATATATGTATATATATATGTAATAATATATATATTTTATATATATGTATAATAATATATATGTAATATATATACTATATATCACACATACCTTCTGCTCAACATAAATATATATTATATATATATATATATATAATAATAATAATATATAATAATAATATATATATAATATATAATATATATACCAAAGAAATATATATATATTTTATATATATAATATATATATATATATATATATATGTATATATATATATATAATAATAATAACAACAATATCTTTATATATTTCTCTTTCATATATACATGTAATATATATATAATAACCATGTAACAATTTCTAATAATAATAATATATATGTATATATATGTATATATAACTAATAATATATATAATAATAATGTATATATATGTAATAATAATATATATATATATACATATACTATATATATATATATATGCTGCTCTATATATACTAATATATATCTTTCTACCACTATATTCTATATATATAATATATAAACCTGCACATAATGAATATATAATATATATATATATATATATATATATTTTTACCATATATATATATATAATATATAATAATATATAGTAATACCTATATACATATATATATATATATCTACATATATATATATATATGTATGTATATAATAATAATACATATATATATATATATATATAATATATATATGTATATATATATATATATACTAACTCTTTCAATAACAATAACTATATATCTCTATATATACATATATAAATATGTAGCATATGAAATATTTATATAATATATGTGTAATACAACTAATATATATGTATATAATATATATGTATATAATAATATATTAATAATAATAACATATAGTGCCGCCTTTAAATATGTATATATTTCTTCTTTATTCTCTTCTTTCATATATGCAATAATAATACTTATAATATATATATAACTTACTTACCTTTCTTCATATAATATAAGGAAATATATGATAACAACCTTGTAATATGTAATAATAT
>JABUQX010019842.1:15000-21417 GCA_015478945.1 Trachelipus rathkii
AAAACCATCAAAATCGAATCTGACCATGAAGTAATAATTACCCACTAATTAATACAACGTATTATATTATTTTTCTAAGTTTTAATGTGTTTTCGTTTTCATATTACGGCTTCCAAAGATTAAAACTGGCTTTGGGCTTTACGCCCTTGCTGGATTCTTCGGACGATACATTCTCCTTCGGCTAAAGAACTTTCAGTAGGTCGACACGGAAGTTGCCAAAGCTGTTAAATCAATAAGGAAGACGTACCGTTGATATTCGGCTGGACAACACATTAGAAAATTGCAGAAAATAAAAATATTACAGCAATTTTGAAGGCCATAATTTTCTGCGGAACCCATACTTTGCCACCTTATATATATAGCATATACCTATATATATATATAACTTTATATATATAACCTTAACCTTATATGCTGCTCTTTCTATATATACTGCGTTCCGCACGCTACGAAGCCACCACTGTAATAAACGGGAAAATATCAGTGAGAGGGATTATTATAACCTGATAAATATATATCGATATATGAATATCGATTAATCGTATCATAACCTTATAATCGTAACCTGTGAGAAATCGTTTATTATTAAATATATAAAATGATTATGCTTTTTTTCTTTACCTGATTAACCTTAAATTCAAAACAATATCAAGGAAGCGAAAACAAGTAAGATTTTCCTTATATATAATTAACAAAAATTCAACAAGACATTTCTACTCAATTTAATCGACAAATTATATTCCCAATATCGATAGTTCATCATTAAATCCTAACTTCAAAATAATATCGATATCATAAAACCCTAACAACATTGATATATGATATTCAGATTATAACCTTAAGATTACCCTATTCTATACATAAAAAATAAGTCACTGTTTAGTATTCCTGGTCGGCAACATATATCCTCATCACTGCTTAATTCACACTTCCGAATGTTTCCTCGGCAATGTCTGTGGTACCTGTGTTTAAAGTTAGCACAAATGTTTATTAAACAATGGGGAAGTATCACCTAATAATTTTCCAAATATTATCGTAAATATCACAATCCTTTGTTAAATAAAGTCACAATAATGAATCCTAAAACCAACTGAGCAAATATTAAATTTATGAATAAGCAAGGCATCAGATATCGAAAACTCCTGATGAATAAAGGTTACGCACTAAGTGTTAAGCTTCATATGAATAAACGAGCACAATAGCAAATATTAAAATCCTGTTTATTCAAAAAGTCACGTATTACTAAAAAGTAAGCAAATATTGAACTATAAATATGGACAAGTCACTCACTAACTCGTCCATCAAACCAAATACTTAACAACGTATAGTTTCCAAAAATGAAAGAGGCTTCGTCATTTTAGTCGAATCCAAGTTTAATCCCAATTCCAAGTAAGCGAAAGAACATTGACTCATCTATTTCCTGTTTCCTTATGAACACACGAAAAGGTTAAAATCCTCCTTTTTTTCTGATGAATTCTCGTATTCGATAATTTCCATCGATTTCCTGCCTGAGTCTCCTACTTAGTTTGTAAGCTCGATTTTGGCTCCAGACTTCATTATTAGCCAAACCTGATAACAGCTCCAGAATTAGTAACAGCTCCAGCCTTAGAAACGGCTCCAGAATTAACAACGGCACCGACATTGGGACCTTAGTTTGTAAGCTTGATTAGCCAACTTGATAACAGCTCCAGCACTAGTAACAGCTCCAGCCTTAGAAACGGCTCCAGAATTAACAACGGCACCGACATTGGGACCTTAGTTTGTAAGCTTGATTAGCCAACTTGATAACAGCTCCAGCACTAGTAACAGCTCCAGCCTTAGAAACGGCTCCGACATTGGGACCTTAGTTTGTAAGCTTGATTAGCCAACTTGATAACAGCTCCAGCACTAGTAACAGCTCCAGCCTTAGAAACGGCTCCGACATTGGGACCCTATTAAGATAAACACTTATTAACAATAATTCTTTTCATTTTAAAAATAAATATAACAAATTTATTATTTTACTCTTACCGTTTTTCCCACGGGATCCTTTTCTGTTAATTTCTCATCTTTGCAATTCCTTCGTCCTGAGCACTGAGGAGTAACCTGATCTTTGTGAGATGTCTTTATAGAATCTACTTTTTCAAAATACTAACCTCTTTAATTATACCTTGAGAAACATTTAGTTGGTTGATCTCGCCACATTTCTCCCCCCTCAAGTTTGTAAACCCACAAACTTAAAAAGAAGGAAAGAAACAAAAAAAAATGAGAGAACAAAAAAAAAGGTCAAAACTCACATTTTTCCATCTTGATACCTATCCTATATTGTCTTGTCTGTTTCTCCTATGCATTGATCGCAACAATTCCCTATAGACAGCCAAATTTTCCTCCATTTTTCCTCTCTGAATCCTTTCCTTTTTCTGATTTTGCCCCCTACTAAATCCCGGCAACTGCTTTTCTGCTATAAGGAGTAATTCCACCTTCCTCACACAATGTCTTCCTTCTCTTTCCTCCATCTGCGCAGGCAAGGGTTGCGTTCCGCACGCTACGAAGCCACCACTGTAATAAACGGGAAAATATCAGTGAGAGGGATTATTATAACCTGATAAATATATATCGATATATGAATATCGATTAATCGTATCATAACCTTATAATCGTAACCTGTGAGAAATCGTTTATTATTAAATATATAAAATGATTATGCTTTTTTTTCTTTACCTGATTAACCTTAAATTCAAAACAATATCAAGGAAGCGAAAACAAGTAAGATTTTCCTTATATATAATTAACAAAAATTCAACAAGACATTTCTACTCAATTTAATCGACAAATTATATTCCCAATATCGATAGTTCATCATTAAATCCTAACTTCAAAATAATATCGATATCATAAAACCCCAGCAACATTGATATATGATATTCATATTATAACCTTAAGATTACCCTATTCTATACATAAAAAATAAGTCACTGTTTAGTATTCCTGGTCGGCAACATATATCCTCATCACTGCTTAATTCACACTTCCGAATGTTTCCTCGGCAATGTCTGTGGTACCTGTGTTTAAAGTTAGCACAAATGTTTATTAAACAATGGGGAAGTATCACCTAATAATTTTCCAAATATTATCGTAAATATCACAATCCTTTGTTAAATAAAGTCACAATAATGAATCCTAAAACCAACTGAGCAAATATTAAATTTATGAATAAGCAAGGCATCAGATATCGAAAACTCCTGATGAATAAAGGTTACGCACTAAGTGTTAAGCTTCATATGAATAAACGAGCACAATAGCAAATATTAAAATCCTGTTTATTCAAAAAGTCACGTATTACTAAAAAGTAAGCAAATATTGAACTATAAATATGGACAAGTCACTCACTAACTCGTCCATCAAACCAAATACTTAACAACGTATAGTTTCCAAAAATGAAAGAGGCTTCGTCATTTTAGTCGAATCCAAGTTTAATCCCAATTCCAAGTAAGCGAAAGAACATTGACTCATCTATTTCCTGTTTCCTTATGATCACACGAAAAGGTTAAAATCCTCTTTTTTTCTGATGAATTCTCGTATTCGATAATTTCCATCGATTTCCTGCCTGAGTCTCCTACTTAGTTTGTAAGCTCGATTTTGGCTCCAGACTTCATTATTAGCCAAACCTGATAACAGCTCCAGAATTAGTAACAGCTCCAGCCTTAGAAACGGCTCCAGAATTAACAACGGCACCGACATTGGGACCTTAGTTTGTAAGCTTGATTAGCCAACTTGATAACAGCTCCAGCACTAGTAACAGCTCCAGCCTTAGAAACGGCTCCGACATTGGGACCTTAGTTTGTAAGCTTGATTAGCCAACTTGATAACAGCTCCAGCACTAGTAACAGCTCCAGCCTTAGAAACGGCTCCGACATTGGGACCCTATTAAGATAAACACTTATTAACAATAATTCTTTTCATTTTAAAAATAAATATAACAAATTTATTATTTTACTCTTACCGTTTTTCCCACGGGATCCTTTTCTGTTAATTTCTCATCTTTGCAATTCCTTCGTCCTGAGCACTGAGGAGTAACCTGATCTTTGTGAGATGTCTTTATAGAATCTACTTTTTCAAAATACTAACCTCTTTAATTATACCTTGAGAAACATTTAGTTGGTTGATCTCGCCACAATATATATATATATATATATATATATATATATATATATATATATACCTTATATATATATATATATATATTATATATATATATATATATATATTATATATATATATATATAACAACATATATATATATATATATATAACTTTTACTGAAATGTTTATTTTCATTATATATATATACTCTGCTGCTGCTATATGCTATACTATATATATATATATATATATTATATATATGTATATATATCTTTATATATATATATATTCTATCATATAAACATGCCCCTAGTTGAGTCTGTATAAACCCATGCATGTGAACCTTATATATTTGCTTAGCAAATAATAACAACAACATATATGCTTAACAGCATAACATAACCATATATATACTTAACAACTAACAACAACAGCAACTATGTAACAGCTAGCCCAACTGTAACAATATATATGTATATAACTTATCAGTTATAAATGTATATGTAATATATATATATGTATAGCATAATGTATATGTATATATATATACTGTGCTATACTGCTGTAATATAACATAACAATAACATAATATATATAACTATAAATAACTGCTATATATGTATGTATATATATATATTATAACATAATATCATAATATAACATGTATGTATATATGTATAATAATAATATATGTATATGCGTGTGTATTTATTATGTAATAACTTAATATGTATAGCCTTAATATGTATAATAATATGTATTAACTAATATATGCCTAATCTTTAACTATAGCAATAACCAACCAATAGCCTTATGGAAGTAACATATATGAATATTAATATGTATGTGTAATAACTATATACTATTTCATATAATATGTATAATAGCAGCATGTATGTAACCTTAATAATAATAATATATATATCACTGCTCAAATAATAGTAATAACATAATAATAATAATAATATAATAATATAACACCATATAATAATAATAATAATAACTATAATCTAACATATGTATCATAATCAACTCTGCTATATATATATATATATATCTTTCTTTCTTTCTTTCTTCACCTTCCTCTTTGCTAAGATTGGCAGGGGTGGGTGCAAGCATCGGAAAGAGAAAAGCAGTAGGAGGGGCATGACAAACGCGTCGAAAAAGAAGCCCAACCTTACCGCCCCCTCTGTACCAGTAATTAGTGAAAGCTCGTCACAGACAGAAAATCCCCCCTAGAGCATCATGGGACCGCGACGGACCTCACTATGGTAAATCGTCAATGTAAAAAAGGGGTTCATCCCCTGGCCAGAGCCGGGCCCACAACCACCCCCTACAAAACCCCGCCATTCTCTCCCATATCTTGCACCTTTATTCTCGCCTCGGCCAAACTCACATTTCTCCTTCAGACATTCGTTCACCAGACTCAATCCACTTTCTCTTCGGTCTCCCCGCCGGTTGGTCGGTTCCACACAACACACTCACCACTATACATCCGCTTAACCAACCTACTATCTTTCATCCTTTCCATCATATGACTAAACCATCTTAACATACTTTCATTTATTCTCATTTACCCCTTTCTTCACACCACACCACTCTCTAGTACGTTTCATTCCTTTCTTTATCAATTCTTCTCACACCTAGCACACCCTAAGTTGTGTCCATCTGAACACATTGAACTTTAGATCTATACTTCTTATTCAGACCATGAAAGATCTCCACTTTAGTAATAACACGGTAATAACCTTTACCTCATATACATAGACCACTAGCACACTCAAGACTTAGTCCCTTTGCATTCACCAACGATTTAATTGCACCAGCCACCTTCCTGCATTCACGCTTTCCTACTGCTCTCACGTAGTCGTTCCTTCATCCAGCACCACCACCTATTTCTAAGCTCAGAACACTTGTTCAGCTGCTCTCTGCCATCTAACTTTTGGCTTTGCACTGAAGAGGAGTGTCTCACTCTAACTGCAACCTTACTCTTATCACGTTTACTTTCAAGCCCCCTCCTTTTACACACCCTGCCAGATCCTAGCAATCCTCTCAAACTCTCTTCAGATTCTACACACAAAACCAAATCATGCATATAATAGGTAAGGCACCCTCCACTCAACTCCATTTTCCACCATTCATTCTAACATCATTTCCTGCCATCCCCACCTCAAATTCTTTCATAACCCATCCATATATACAAATTGAATAACCCAAAGAGAGGAACTGCCCTTTACCTGTGCCCTCGCTGTAATCTAATCTCAGTGACACCATTTATTTGCTTTACACACACTT
>JABUQX010019843.1:0-11166 GCA_015478945.1 Trachelipus rathkii
AGTTTAGAGATTAAGATTCTGTATGAAGTGTAAACAAATGTAGGAACTTATGGAAATTTTAAAATTACGGAAAAGAAATTATACTCTTAATTACATCATATTGACCCAAGTAAAGCTGCAGGTCGCTGATGTGTAGCTATATGGTAGGAAATTCTAAAATAAAATATCAAATTTCAAAGGCAACCTGTACTTTGGAGTTAAAATGAATCATATAACATTCTGTGACTGGTACAGAAGACTGCGACAAAACAACATATGATATGTTATGCCTATTTAGAAGAAATTTAGTAGGGAAGATTTTAGAAATTATAGACCAGTTAGCTACTTTAACATCTCTGATTGGAAAAGTTTTGGAAAAGTTACTAAAAGGTCATATAGAGAAATATTTGGATGATAAGATATTGTATGGACTCCCAGTATAGTTTTAGAAAGAGTACCGGTATATCATGTCAGACATACCATTTAGAGTTTGTGGCATACGTTACTGGCTGCACTGACTTAGGATATCCAGTTGTAGCAGATTTTACGCTAAATAAAAACCTGAGTGCTACAATAATTTGAATCAAGAAAGGCGTGAGGCTGTCTTTCCAGGATTAGATATTGGGGATACAAAAAAAGACACATACACCTTAATTATTGATCAGCTACAAGAAATATAATATAGTATCCAAATACTACTTAATAATTTAATAATTACAAAAAAATTACACAACAGTATCCTTGATCTGAACCACCCTAGCTACTTAACCTACAAAAAACAGAATTACACACGTAACTCCAATAAAACTATATTACAGCCACACTAACTAGTTCCAACCACAAGGTATGTACAAATAATACCATTATATTATCAACCCACCATATACCTACACACCAAAATCCTACAACAATAATATTTATAAGAAAAATAAAAAAATGTCACACCTGAAAGAAAAATATAAAAAAAGAAATTATTAAATATACGAAATCATCAGATTCGAAATATGTAAATATTTAACAAAACGAAATTGTCAATTACGCGCAATATTATTGTTCAAATAGTTAATGTTTAAGTTTTTGGTACTGTCACTTTTTGTTCAAATTTTTGTACCTATATTTTCACTTAAGTTTTATGTTTTATTTTCTCACCTTATGGTACCACTTTGTCAAGTTTTCCAAATCTTATGGTACCACTTAATTGTTTTTTAAATACCACTTTAGTTTTTCAAGTACCCTAATGTCATGAATTATGTTACCTATACTCTTGGTACCAATCCTTTTTCGGTACCTATGTTATTGTTTTTCTGTTTATCACAGTAATTGTTCCAATTATGGTACCCATTCAAATGGTACCTATACTTTGATTAATTTTTCAAAAAATGTTTTTTCAAATATTCTAATTTCCCGTTAAGTTTCTTTTATCTTTTCCAGTTTCACTTTTCAATTTTCATCTTTATTTTAGTTCCTAATAATCAATCTTTTCTTTATTTTTCCAATTTTCCAATTTTAAAATCTAAAGAGTATAGAGTACCACAGGTACTATAGTCATTCTCTAGGGGTCCTGTACCGTTTATTAATTTCCGGTATCCAAGTATCACATCAAAAAAATTGGAATGCAACCACAGGAAATTTCCCAGTTGCAGAAAAAACTCGCCGCAAACAGAATGGAGTCCCCAAAAAACTGAAACGAGACAAAAATAAACAAATCCTAACATAAGAATAATATATAAAAATGAAAATAAAAAAGTTATATAATAAAGAAACAAATCCTAACCTGACAAAAAATGATAAATGAACTATATAGTAGATTAAACAATTAAAATCATTACATGGAGTAAATTTCTATCAATCACATTTCAACATTAACATTATAAATAAATCCTAAAATCCTAATTAAATAATTGAATCAAATAAATCAAATAAAAATAAAATAAAAACAAACAACCAAAATAAGTCCTACCTGGCCAATGGTGCTGACCAGTTTTTTTTCTCACACTGATACTTCTACTTCTACGGTCCCACAGACAGCATCAGACCTTCACCAAAAGAAACAAACGACGGTATACACTACCAAACTGCAAATTCAAAACAAAAACAACATTCTATTACCTTAATACTCATAAAAGAATAGAAATACTGAAATAAAAAATGAGAATATTAATAATAACCATATAACCTTAATAATATTAATCATAAATTCCATTAATCATTAAACCAAAACAAAATAAGGACCCTTACCATAGAAAGATCCCAAATCCACAAGAAAGATCACCATACGCTTGCCACCATACCATCTATCATCTATTTCATTAATGATCCACCGTCCATACAATACAGGATCCCATGCACCAGAACCAGAATCTTCCACTACTTGGCTTCAAACTTTTAAAATATAAAATCCATTAAGTCCAAAGAAAAATACCTATAATGAAATAATTAAAATAATAAGAAAAATAATTACCCGTACCATAAAAGGATTCCAAATCCAAAAGAAAAAGATTCCACAGAACCAATCTACAGGAACCATCAATCAACAGAATTTTCCAAAATCTCCACCTGGCTTCACTTCAAACTTTCAGAATCTCAAAAAAATATTAAATAATAAATCCTACGGAAAGACGAAATATATATATATGAAAAATCGATTAATCACACTCATCTACAATCATTCACAATCGTTTCATTCAAACGTGAAAGAGTGATGGATGCCGCGAAACAAGGAATAAGAGGATAATAAAGACCTGATGAAGGAACTACTAACTACTGAGGTCGGCAGAACACCCATCACTCACAGCAACACAATTATTCTCCCCCCTCATAACACCCTCATACATGACAAAAATAAAAAATACCCCAAAAAATAAATATTATACAAAAAAAAAAGAGAACTACCACTATGGGCAGCTCACCACACAGTTACTATTATATATATTAGACTTCAGCAAAGCCTTTGATAAGATTCCCCACATAAGGCTGATGCAAAAGTTATTTTAATGCTGTGTAGGTGGAGTGGTGCATGGTTTTATTAAAAGTGGTTGTGGAAAAGGAGGCAATGTGCACTACTAAATGTAGATAAGTCATCATCGAAAGTGTGAAGAGTGATGTCCCACATTGTTCAGTGCTGGGGCTACTATTGTTCCCCATATGTATAAATGATTTAAATGAGGATCTTAAATGTAAGGTTTTTAAGTTTTTTTTTTTTTTTTTTTTTTCTTAGTTGTCACCACCACTCACGGGCAGAGACCTATTCAGGGAGGGGGTGTTCCCTC
The DNA here is from genome assembly GCA_015478945.1 of Trachelipus rathkii. Lineage (NCBI taxonomy): Eukaryota > Metazoa > Arthropoda > Malacostraca > Isopoda > Trachelipodidae > Trachelipus > Trachelipus rathkii. The sequence goes on from JABUQX010019843.1 coordinate 3,249, forward strand.
CTAAAATTTCATCCACTAGCGTAATTTGCCGATGAGCACAGACGCAGGCTTTAAAGTGAGGGAGATTAAATTCAGCAGGAAACACAGGAGATGGAAGAGAATTCCACAGAACAGATGTGGCAGGAAAGAAGGAAGCACCGCAACGAACTAGCTTAGAGTTACCTACATTAACGACAATCATGCGCAGAACACAGGCACCCCTATGTGCTACGAGGGCGTCGTAAGGTGGTGGTATGCGAGTGGTAAGTTCCCTCGAACACCTGCTGCTGCGGTACTATAGAAAAGAGATAAAGCACCAACATCGCGCGCAAAGATAGAGGGTCAAGTGAACTGAAAAGCACAGAACAGTTTATAAGCCTTGTTGGCTTTTGACTCGACCTGTCCAAAAGCGGGTGAAACCAGAGCGCCCACATGAGAAGCAGTACTCCATACAGGCGGATGAGACCCTTGTATAGCTGAGTAACTGAGAAGAGGAAAAAAAATGTCTCTCGCAGTCTAAAACAGAACTCAGTTTCTTTGAGGCTTCCTAGCAACCATTGTGATTGTGAGGTTTCCAAGCATTTTTTTTTTTTATGTTAAGGCCAAGGATTTATATTTCCAACAGGAGAGACGAGAGAACCGTCCGTCGAAAGGAAAGTTAGAAGGTGTTAGAGAGGGAGATTTGTAGAGTTTATGTTTTTAAAGATTGGAGTTCACAAGTGTTGAGACGACCCAATCGGAAATCTATCCAGATCAGCAGAATAGAATCGAAAGATTAAGACGAGAGGCAATTCCCTGAAGTAAAAGAGGGAGCAGAATTGAAATGAGTTTGAAGAATGAGGTTTGAGTCATCGGCATATGAGTGGATAGAGTTAGATGTCAGGTGAGAAGATCATTAATGAAAGTAAGAATAAAATTAGGAGATAAGACAGAACCCCTGAGGAACACCACTATTAGCAGAAAAAAGAAGAAGTCGGCTCCATCAGCAACGCCGATATTGAGCGACTTGGAAAGAAAGCTAGACATAAGTAAGGACAAAGAGAGGAGGAAACCCAAAGGAGGGGACGTTGTAAAGTAGTGCGTGTCCGCGTGCCATACCCGGAAAAATGCTTTGGATATGTCAGAGCGGAAAACCATAAATCTCGTAGTTCTGAGGGCAGAAAAACCATAATCGGTTAAATTAGGAAGTATATCACCAGTAGGACCTCGAACGCGTAACGTACTGGCGATCGGAACGAAGAGAATGAGATTCCAGATGGTCTAACAAAGTGAGAGTTAAGAGGGTTTTAAAATTTTGATAGAATAACGGTGAGAGCTATAGGCGATAGTTTGAAGGATCAGAGCGCCTTCCTTTTTTTCGGAATAGGTTCGATATGTGCGTGCTTCCAACACTGAGGAAAGTCGTTAGTATTGAGACAATAGAGAATATAGTTGATACGAGGGGAGGTGGCCAGTCAGAAGCAGCACTCCTCAAATCTCGGGAGGGATGCCATCCGGGCGCGTCCGCGTTCCTAACGTTCATTAGATCTCAGGAGCATGCACGCGTCAATGTAATCACAGGCAAAGACATAGGACACCTGAGAGGAGAAGGTGGAGGAGGAGGAATGCAGAATCGTCAGGGTTTGAGTTAGAGGAAAGTAGGAGGCCGAGAGATTGGCCTTGTCAGTTCGAGAGTTAGCAACAGAGCCATAGATCGATAAGAGAGAGGAAGAAGCAGAATTTTACAGAAGTTGTTTGGAAGATGTGTTTTGACACGAAGGCCAAGAAAGAATTTGTCAGTAGGAGAACCCAAGGAGGTTAGCGCACTTTCGTTTGATTGAAAGCCGCTTTGCTCGTCGAAGAGTATCCCTGCAAAACGATTTCTAGCTGAATGAAAATTAAGCACGAAGTTGATAGGAGAACGAGAATTTTCCCACCCCTGATAAGCGCTGTCTCGTAGCCTGAATGGCCAGAGAACAGGCACGATCGAACCATGGATATGAGGAGAGAAAGATTTAGTCCATAGAAGGAATTGACTGCTCGAATCCGTCAACGATTAACAGCTCCACTTAATGGCAGAAGCCGAACGCGTGCATTCAGAGTCAAAGCACGTCATTCCAATTATGAGTTAGCGTAGAAGCGACGCAAGCACCCCCAATCAGACCCGATCACATAGTGCCAGAAAACGCGTAGGGCAGATGGAGCTGGTTTTGGAGAGAAAGTATTAAAGTTAAGAGATATAAGGTTGTGGTCAGATTTACCAATAGGAGCGAAGGTAGTGAATTTATAGAGAGAAGGACTAGTGGTGAAACATAGGTCAAGTGTGTTCAAGAATTGGTTGGGACGATCCGGAATGTGTGTAGGTTCTTTGATTAGTTGCTCCAGATCGTTGAGAATGCTGAATGATTCGGCCTCCTCCCTGACTAAATCAGTATGAGAGGATCCCAACCATTCAGTGTGTGTAAATTGAAATCTAAATAGAGGACCTCGTATTTGGATGAGAAATATAACAGTCTCGTGAGAGGTAGTAAGATATTCAAAGAAAGAGTGAAAATCTGTTCTGTTAGTTTGCAGATGATATCAAAATGGCTACCCCAGTTAAGAATCAAAGGATCAATGATGGATGTTTAAAGATTTAAAAAAGCTCTTAATAAAGCATTTTGAGTGGGCCAGATATGAACTTTCAATAGTTAACACGTGTTAAGGTTCCTTCACCTTGGTTTCTAAAATTAAAGATAACTAAGATATGAATAGGGATGGCTTGAGTCTGTGGACACAAGATAAAAGATTTATGTGATTACAAACAGTAATCTGAAAGTGGCTAATCAGTGTTTGGAAGCCAGAAATAAAGCTAATAAGATCCTAGTGTGTACATAACCGGCAATGTTGTTTTCAATTACAGAGCAAATGAAGTTTTAAGTAAGCTCTATATAGCGTATGGTTTTACCACATTAATAGTATTGTGGCACAATTTGGGGCATATTCTTTAAGAAATGACATGGATATTCTGGGGAGAGTGAACATAGAGCAACAAGGATGATTTTCTGTATTTGAGGATTAAAAGCCAGGCGAGAGAGGCTGAAGAATTAGGAATGTTTTATGTAGTAAAGGCAATTTCTTAAAGAGACATGAATGCATATTTACAATATTTGTAAACATCTATAAGTAATACTTAGACTAATAAATTCTTTATGGTATGCCACAGATGGGAGACCAGGGAACACAATAGAAAAATTAAGAGCGCATGCCATCTGATGTTAGAAAGCCATTCATTCAGTAACAGGTTGTTTATTTTTGGAATGGTTTGCTGCAGGAGGTTGTTTGAGTGTGACTCATTGTTGCAATATTTAAGAAAGAATTGGATAGGATATGAATGGTTTGGCATCATATAGTATATTTTGACTAGGCCAAGCTGGAGGGTTTTTAGTTATGATATCTTGAACCTCCTATGAAAATCTGAGTTGGAGAAGAGGGGCTTGAAGTCCTGCTGGAGCCTGCCATTCCCACTCCAGTGGGCCTGCAAAATGACTTGGTTTTCTGGGATGAAGGGACTGCGCCTAGTAATTGAACACTTACCAGTAGCGGTAGAGCATGCGAACACGTGGCCTTGATGTAGCATCCAGTGGATAAGGTCGCTACTATCAAGGTCGCGCCTGCTATCGAAGAGCTAAGTGTGCGCACATTTCAGGATGATCTGTGAATCGAGTTTTAGTTCTGTGGCATTCACTGGTGGGGGCGGCTTGAAGGGAGTTGTATTCGTCTTTGTTGAGCGGTTGAAAATGTGAATCCATCAAGCTGCTAGAAGTGCACTTGATGGAAGGCAGTGCGGCGATCTCGGTGTTTCTTTAACAGTGCACAGTGGATGGGCTAAGCCCGATGTTTTGTCTTCGGGCTGAGCTTTCCCTGAAACCTCACCGCAGCGCTTACCACCTGTGGTCGTAAGAACTCTTAATAAGTGAGTGAGCAGCTCTCCCTGAGATACATCAGTCATGTAAATATGAGGGGATGGAGATTTTAGGGATCATGGAGTTGGTGTAACTCCGCACACTTGGTGATGGGAGGTGGGGAAGATTTTACTGAAAACCACCCTTAGTGGTCCCTTTGCTTGGCCTCTTCATGCAGGCTTCGGTCCCGTATGGAGGGGTTACCCATTCTTGAGTGGAGTGTTTCTAATAAAAAAAAATAATAATTAAAACTGCCTGTTTTAACTACGCAGATAACAAACATATTAAAAGCTTGTTGTGTATTTTATGATGTATCCAGCTATAGTTTTTTTGCCTTTTGTTAGTAGTTTGACATACAGTATACTAGTTATATTCAACCTTTGTATAGGATATGGAAAATCCTTAGGTGCATTTAGGTTGTGCATGTGCATAGTGTTTGATGCAATGTTTTACTTTAGTTTTAATGGGACCAGTCTTGTAGCCATGTTGCTAATCATTACTCTCATTATTTCTTATATTCCTATTTGCATTTTGTGAATATGAAAATATTTGATTCAGCTCACTGAAGTTTAGCATGTACTTTACATAGTTTAACCTTTGGTAGTAGGCTAATCAGTGTATATCATTAGCCTTTGAACTTTGGCAGGATATTAACACCATCTAGGGTATGGTATGGGTTTTGCATGTTGCATGAGCATGTTTGTGATTAGGCCAATTTACTTTAGTTTGACTGGAACAGGCTTGTGCAAGTTGTTGCAACCTGCCCTCGTTTGCAGATTGTGACTCAATTCACTACAAAATGTTCAATGCAATAGTGTATAACATGTTTATTTCGAGTGTGAAATAACATGTTTTATTTATTTGCAACACTTTATTTTGATATCAACGTTTGTAATAACACAGTTTTAGTGTTTTGTGAAAGTTTCATAAAAATTTATGAGAAGTCCTCGTTCACAATTACCTATATTGAATATTGATATATCAAAATAATTAAAAATACAGTTAATTTTCTTGTGCAATTTATTTGAATGCATGGCAGATACACTTATCTACAAGTTTGAGATAGAGCAAAATTTTAAAAAAACAATAATCATAGAACTAGACTACTTCAGTAACAACTTGAATATACTTCAGAAGGAGCTTATTAAAGTATCTATTGAATGCTGGAAATGATTTAACTTTTAATTTTGCTAAAATAAGTAGTTTTAAAACTTAAAAGGAATCATTTGTTTATAACATGGATAAGCCAGAGTTTAGGAGAAAAAATTTAGTAGATTCTCAATACTTTTACAATATATTTACAATGTGAGATTTAGAAGAGGCAATTTTCTTAATAAAGTGAAATTCCGCCAGAGTGAAATATATACCAGTATATAATTATATATTCTTTTTTACAGCAGCCTTCTTAACTGAACATAAGTAGCCTATCGCTGCATTACATCAGTGGTGATAAAAGTGATTGAATATTTTTTTTTTTGAGATGCTGACACTGTTGGATGTGAGCTAGTTTACAGTTATTGAATGTAGTTTGTGTGCATGTGTTGTGACTGTGAGTAGGTTTATAGATGAGTCACTGACATAACATTTATTTTTTGTGTCTGGGGTTTGTTGAATGGGTGGGTCAGGTAAATTATGTGGAAGAGGAGAGTGATAAAATGAATCGCTTTGGTCCTATTTTTTATCTTGTGATTGTTTTTGCAGGGTTATTTTTGTTTGATATTTTGGCTGTGAGGCGATTTAAAATTTGAATTCATTTAACGTTTCAAATTTCTTTTATTATATTTCGAACTTTTCTTACAGTTAGAGGCAAATATGAATTATGAAACAGATCAAAAGACATCTGTAAAAGTCGCAGTAAGAAGAGATTAAATTTTGAATTCTGTATATGAACTAAACGAGCAGGTCAACAATGGGGTTCATAAAATTTGATAATCAGATATTGATGGAACACAGTCAACTGGCTCAAGACGTAAAGGTATGTTAATTCATTTCTCATTTTTCAGGACTTCAGAATGAATTTGTAAATTAGGTATTTTTTTATTTTCATTTTGGAGTCTTTGAGTACAAGTTAATACAATGTATTTATTATTTTTTAGCTGCTTAATCGCGAGTATAGTTTAACAATTGGAATGTATAAGGCTATCGTTGGTGTACCCATAGCAAATAAAATTTTTAATGATTGTGTAATTTTCCAAGAATACGTGGGTCGCTAACTATTGGGATAGGGTCGGACTTACTTTTTTGAATTTTGGTTTGAAACTCCAAACTCCGGCTTCTATTCCATGAATATGCTCATCATATATAGTATCATTGATAGCAGCAAAGAAACAGGTGCAACGATATTTAAATTAGTTTATGACTTTTCTTTGAAAAATTATTGCATTTTACTTTTTTACTTCTCCCTCTCTCTTGGAAGGTGAAATGTACCTTTTTGTTATTGACCACCTAATATCTTTTAAACAAAAGATATATCAGTGAGAGTGGATGTCAGCCATTAAGAGTAGTAACAAATTCATTGGAAGTAAATTTTATTTTTATTTTTAAATATTTCCCAATTTTGCAGATTATTCGAATAATTCAAGTCTCTTTGAAGAGAATTTTTTATGTGCCCAAGTTACTTTCATTACTAAACTTTAGCACTATCCGATTTGATCCTGATTGTTGCAAAGAACTGGTTAATAAAAATTCTACATAGGTGGCATTCCAAAGTCAACTTGTCACGCAAATTATAACATTCCTAGTTCTCATTTAAAATCTCTGTTATTCACCTTATAAACAACATTTGTTATACGGAACCTTTGCTCATTATTCATCTCATCCAAATGTCTTTACCAACTGTCTCCTCTATACAAATTCAGACACCCTTGCTAAAAGCGTCCTTTTTGTAACACTTTGAAGTCAAGTTAGCCTATAAACAGCATTTTGCAGAAAGACTTTAAAAATGGGAAAAACAAAGAAAACTCAACACTTTATAGGAAATTAGAAACAAACATAATATATTATTATTAGTTATTATTATATTATGTTTATTATATATTATTATTATTATATTATCTCATTATTATTACTTCATTATTATTATTATCTTAATTATCTAAAAATTATGATTATTCATTATTATTATTCACTTACCTTCCATCTATTATGCTATCTATATTACTTCTATTACTGCTATCTATCTATTTATTATTATTATTATCTACTTCAATTGATCTATTATTCATATTACTTCATTCATTGATTCATTATTCATTATTCATTATTATTATTATATATCTCTTCTAGACAGAATTTGGTGAACTTGAGGAGATGTCATCTTTCCATTGCTTTGGAGCAGAAATCAAGGTGAAACAGGGTTCAGAGCGCCACATTTCGAATCGGACTGAGAACAGAAATACCTCTTTGCAGCGCAGCCCTTGTCATGTCGCAAGTTTCCCTTTCGGTGCGTTCTCAATAAGGTTGAGCTGATAGGAGGAAATACGAGGTAAATTTTTGTCTGAATATCAATAACTTCTTGAGAGAACAATTGATTATTATTACTATTAGTTATTATTATTATTATTATTCTTATTATTATTATTAATTCATTATTATTGATATTATTATTGTTGCAATATATATTATCATTATTATTTATTAAAATTTATTATATATATCATTATTAATTTTATTATTATTCATTAGTTATTATGATTTATTATATTAAGTATTAATTATTATTATTATATTATTATTATATTATTATTATTATTATTATTATCTAGGGTTATTTGTGGTGTTAGCTAGAGGTGGGCTTGCGATATCAATTTTCAGTTTGCGATGGCAGTAGGCTCTATTTTTACATATCCGCAGATTATGAAGTAGCAGATAGCGTTAATTATCAAGCAAATTCTAACCTTATCATATATTTGGGAAGAGTAAAAGTGTCATTTTCAGCCAAAAAATTTATATAAATTCATTAAAAAATAGAGGTACAAAGAATATGTCGATTACGTTTAATTTCCAGTATCCGTATC
>JABUQX010019844.1:0-12500 GCA_015478945.1 Trachelipus rathkii
AAGGTTCATCTTTTATGACTCATCTTTGATGACGTCATCTTTGATACCATCTATATTGATGATTCATCTTTGATGAAATCACCTTTGATTGCTCACCTCTACCCTACATCAAAGAACATAGCTAATATTAATGTCTTCCCCTAGATCATAATTGGATCACCAGGCCGCAGCATGATCTCTCCGCGTGAAGTCCCACGAACCCGCACCCGCAGGTGCGACCCGCCGCGTTCCCGCCCGCCGCGTGCGCCCGCAGGCGCCATATTTCCGCGTAACCGCCGCCGCGTGCGCCCGCAGGCGCAATATTTCCGCGTAACCCCCGCCGCGTGCGTCCGCAGACGCAATATTACTATAAGTCATTCATTTTTATTTCATACTTAAACATTTCAAAGAATTTCTTTTCAAATATACTATGAGTCATTCATTTTTATTTCATACTTAAACATTTTTTATTAAAAACATTTACTTTACATACCTTAAAGCAGTAAATCAGTAAATCAATAGAGGTGTTATTACCTAACACCTAGGGGATTAGTATGCTTTTGTTTTACTGCTTTACTGCTTTAACTCTCTGCTTTACTGCTTTAACTCTCTGCTTTACTGCTTTAACTCACATGTTTTACTGCTTTAACTCATATATTTATTAACATTACATACCTTAAAGCAGTAAATCAGTAAATCAATAGAGGTGTTACCTAGGGGATTAGTATGCTTTTGTTTTACTGCTTTACTGCTTTAACTCATGTTTTACTGCTTTAACTCACATGTTTTACTGCTTTAACTCATATATTTATTAACATTACATACCTTACAAGCAGTAAATCAGTAAATCAATAGAGGTGTTACCTAGGGGATTAGTATGCTTTTGTTTTACTGCTTTACTGCTTTAACTCATATGTTTTTACTGCTTTAACTCTCTGCTTTACTGCTTTAACTTTCTGCTTTAACTGGCTTACTATCTCTGCCTTTTAACTGTCTTTAAACTCCCTATATTTATAACAATTACTGTTTTCGTTTTATATTTTTTGTTTTATTACTTTTTATTTATTATTTCTATTTTTATTTTTGTTTTAATACTTTTTTTATTTTTAATTTGTAATGTAAGAATAAAAACACACAGAGTTTCTGTTATATAAACATTTTATTTTAATAAAATTTCGTACAATTTTATTAAAACATATATTTTACTGCTTTACAACTTTAATTAAACTCATTATTCATTATCTACTTGACGGGCATGGATGTGGAGAAATTTACGTTCCGAAGTCCGGCTACATGTCTTGTAGCTGGGCCGACAGGTTGTGGTAAAACCTTTCTATTATTAAATATTTTAAAGGAAATGGAGATTTTTGAGCAAACCCCTGTAAAAATAATATGGTGCTATAATGTTTATCAGGAAAAATTTAAAGAATATAAAGATGTGATTCAATTTCATGAAGGCATATACGATATTAGATCGCTGGACAATATACAAGGCCACAAAATTATTGTATTAGATGATTTAATGCACAAATTGAATTTGGAAATAGCAGAAGCGTTCACAGTTTATTCTCACCATCTAAATATCTCTGTGTTTTTCATAACGCAGAATATTTTTCATCAAAGCAAGCATATGCGAAGTGTTTCTTTAAACACACAGTATTTACTGTTGTTTGAACAGAGAAGAGACATGAGTCAAATTAATGTATTGGCAACTCAAATGTTTCCTCTTCAAAGGAAAGAGTTCTTAAAAGTATATAAAGAGGTTACTTCAATCCCCCACGGTTATTTGATGTGTGAACTTCACCCAAAAAACACGCACAGAGTGCTGCTCCGTACCAACATTCTGCCCTATGAGATAGAAACTGTATACATACCTGAATAATGAGTGCTCTAGTTGCAAAGTATTTACCTCTTATAAAAAAATTTAAAAAGTTGAAACCATCTGAAAAACGTAAACTAATTAGTGAGGATGAGAAATTCACCCAGTGTGTATGTGAAGTCTGTTTAAATCTTATAAAAGGAAATGTTCCTTTAAACAGGCCTCAGAAGGTAAAGCTACGGCGTTATAGAAACATCATTAAAAACTCTCCCTCAACATTAAAAATTTGAAAAATAAAAAGAAGTTACTACAGAGAGGAGGAGGAGTATTCCTGCCATTACTCTTCTCCGTTATAGCTCCCCTGATAACTAAGTGGTTGTCGCCATAATGAAGAAGGTTGCTGTACTTCCATATAATGAGTATGAGAAAATGAAGTATAATAATACAGCATCTGTACAGAATTCACTTCCTCAGAATTCATCATTTAGAATCTCAATATGGCCAGTTATTGCCACACCTTGCGCATAATCCACAATCACAGTTTCATCATTCACAACCCCCATACACACAGATATTACAGCCCAATGCATTGTCATTACAACCTCTTTCACATCAGCAGCAACAGTTGCACCAACAGAATCCTTATATTGTGAACGATTCATTAGCTTTTCAGCAGCCTCTACCTCCTAGCTTATATGATCCTAAAGTTGAACAGATAACCAACTATGAGAAAGAAGTGTACAGGATATTAAATTCAGACATTAACATTCATGAGAAACGCATCTTATACCAGGATGCCATACAAAAATTGATAGATCTTAAAGACTTGCACCTACATCCATCCCTACGTATCCCGCTAACCGATGATGTAGATATACCTAATGAAGTAAAACTTGAAGTGAAAAATGAAGATAAATTTAAAAATATCCTAGAGGAGAGCTTACCTATTAGAGTGCGTAAATCAGGAATAGCTTTATATAATATTTTAAAAGACCAATTAACTTTGAATGAAGCAGGACAGATCGTAATTGATGATGAAATAGTTAAAGGATCAAATATTGTGGATTTGATAGCTGATCTCTCACGTAACTGGAAGAAAGGCCCTGTGAAAGGATGGAATGATATCAAACAAGAACTTCAGACTATTAATTTTCCCAGAAGTTTAATCTTAAATACAACGCCGATTAAGCAGATTAGAATAATATCCCGTTTACGCCAAGAACACTGATTCAAGTTCCATCAGGCACTTCTTAACGGCATAAGATAAATTTTTAAACCGTGGTTACGCAGAGGACGACAAGAAAAACACCTTATAATAGGCATAGTTGGATTAAATCGTAAATTATGCATTAATCATATATAATATATAATATAATATATATATATATATATATATATATATAGTATATATTAATATATATATATATATATATATAATTAATATATATATATATATATATATATATATATAAATATATATATATATATATATTATATATATATATATATATATATATATATATATATATATATATATATATATATATATATATATATATATTATATTATATATATTATTATATATTTATTTAGCTGTAATGTTTGTGTTAATAAATGTTATTTTAAAATCCTTTTTCTCTTTCCTTTATCCCTTGTGACCCTATATCAACATTTTTTGTTGACAAATATCATATATATATATAATATATACTATATATATATATATATATATATATATATATATAAATATATATATATATAGCATATATATATATATATATATATATATATATATATATATATATAACGCTTACACGTGTGTCAGTAGACAACATGGAGGCGAAGGAGGTAGTTGATAAGTATTACTTCAATCTGAGGGAGCCAAATAGTTTTGGGGGTTTCACTAGGTTTGCTTTAAGGTATCCTAATATTGAGAAAAAAAGAGTTAAAAGCATATTTAGAGGGTGAAGAGGCATTTACTCTACATAAACCTGTAAGAAAAAATTTCCTACACGGAAAACCGTATCTCCGCAGCTCGATAGCATATGGCAGTTAGATTTATCGGAAATGATTAAATACAGCTCTTATAATGAAGGTTTTCAATATATACTTTTTACAATTGACGTATACTCTAGATACTTGTGGTTGAAGCCAATAAAAGATAAAAGATCAGCTACAGTTGCCGATGCTGTACTTGAAATTATAGAGGACGAGCGGAGAACACCTAAATCATTCTGGACAGATTCAGGAATGGAATTCAAGGGGCGAGAGTTTCAGGAGCTGCTCTGGGAGTATGGTATAAGCTATTACAATACATTTTCCGTAAACAAGGCGGCAATAGTTGAAAGAGTCCAACGTACTATTAAAGAACGCATGCATAGGTTATTTTAACTAAAATGAATAACTTTTCAAAATATATTTGATAATACTGGAGATCTGGCTATTAATTCCTTTTATAACAGGTCTTACCATAGAACTATAAAGTCAACTCCTTTAGAGATGTCAAAAACTAGAGGACGTATGGCGCATATGGGTGAAAAGAAAACAAAATAAAAGATAATTCAGGAATAAAGGTAAACGATTATGTAAGAGTTTCTCGAACAGAAGAAAGGTTTCGAAAAGGATATGAATCCGGTTGGACTACGGAAGTTTTTAAAGTGCACAATATCCAACCATTCAGTCGTGATAGTTTAAAGTTATATTATCTGGAAGATTTAAATGGTGAAAAAATAAAAGGCGGATTTTATAAACAGGAAATACAAAAAGTAAGGTTCAACCCTGTAACTCATGAATATAAAATTGAAAAATTGAAAAAATATTAGCTACGAGAGGTAAAGGAAAAAATAAGCAGTTACTTGTGAAATGGAGGGGATATCCTGCCAAGTTTAATAGTTATATAAAAGCAAGTGAAGTTAAGAATCATTAATCAGTTGTCATTATAATCATGGAGAGTGTAGATCACTTTTATATAACTCTGCCTTCTTCAGCCTCATTGGATTTACATCCTGATAATAAACTCTCGGATTTTACAACTGTGCTAATGAACCCTATACAACTTGAAAGAGAGGCTTACGAAGTAGGATTATGTGAAATGATATTAAATACGGATATAGAAAATTTACCTCACAATCTATTCTGGATGACGGTGTACAGAAGTGTAGAATGTGTTGAAACTATATTACAAGCGGAAGGTACTCGTTTTCTGAAAAGAACTACAATTGCCAAAAAGATGAATACGACCACATTTGCTACAAAAGAATACTTCATTGAAGAATTTGTTCTGCGACGGTCTTATTTTAAATCGGTGCCTGCTATTTTTAGTCATTTAAACGTTCTCTTTGAAATGAGTATTATGTGTAAGGACTTGGTATACAAAACTGAAATGCGTACCTATGAAGATAAAGTAATAATATCCTTAAGCTCAAAAGTAAATGTAAACCTTCGAGACGGGACATGTTTTTTCTCGAACGATCACCATGGCAACGCAAACATATTCGTAGACGTGATGCTGAGTTGGATATACTTCATGATATCCCTACTATGTTGAAGAGGGTTATACTATTCTGTGGAGAATAACCGCATGACTCCACATGAACAAAAAGATGAAGCAGATCGAGTACTGCATTATACATGTACCCCATCCGAGATGCTCAATCATCCAGGTATGGCTTATGTATATACAAATATAATTGATCATCAATATGTAGGTAATACTAAAGCTCTTTTCTTAAAGAGTAGTATATTTTCCAAAAGAGAGTAAAGTTATAACATTCCCTAATGTTCATTATCTACCTCTGAATAGATCAAATTTTGACTCTGTAAGCGTGCATATTAAAAGATGTAGAAGGAAATCCTTTTCCCTTTACACACGGTGCATTGTTATGCAAAGTTCATATTAGAAAGAAACAGATGCAGTAATTACAGGATAATGGAATATATAAGAGGCGTAGTCAGATATATTTTTCATTCATTAACATACTCTCACAGTGTAAAGATAGTATAAGAAAGATACTCCTGTAATAATGGACGAAGAAAGGGTATTCAGGGGAACAAAAATGCAGAGGGGGTATGGCCTTGGTGGATTTTTTTGCCAAGCTATGGAGAAGTGCAAGGCCTCTACTCAGGAAAGGCGGGGAATATATAGGTAAAAAAGCTATAAGAACAGGTTTGCATACTATTCAAGATATTGCTGCAGGAAATAATCCTCGTACAGCATTTAAAAGACGTATAGCCGATGTTTCAGATGAGATGTTGGATGATGTTAAGAGTAAAATAAGACGTAAAATGTCAGGTCAAGGTCGAGGGAACAAGAAGATTGTCATAAAGAAAAAGACTAAGCGGAAAAAAACCTCTAAAGAAAAAATGTATTGATGTATTTGCTATTTAACTACTAACTGATAACTTTTATACGATGTGTGTATATAAGTAAGGTTTTTCATGAAAATGTTCATTATACGGCCAGAGCTCGCACATGCAAGATGCATTTCCTTCATCCTTCTAGTCCTGATTGCTGTAAGAGTGAATTGGATCTCTTCTCAATGAACCCTACACAGATTAGCGTTAGCGAGTCCAACTTTATCAGTATTAATCCTCTGCATTCAATTACCAATACAGATGTTCCTCTAGAGTTCAATATTCCAGGCACTTCTGATCAATACCTAGACCCCTCTAATGTGTTTTTATACGTAAAAACGAAATTGACAAAACCTGATGGTACAGATCTTCCTACGGGTGATGACCATATAGTATATACAGAATCAAATTTCTTTTAATACTTTTTTCCCCCAGGTTGAATTCTTTTTTAACGGAACTCCACTAGGTGCATCAGCGGCTAATTATCCTTTTAGAAGCTATAAAAAACATATTTGTTAAATTATTCAGACGATGCTAAACAATCTCATCTCAAATCATGTGGTTTTTATAGCTTCAAAGATGAAGCTGCACATATAGATAAAGCAGCTAGAGTCATAAATAATACTTATGAATTTTACGGTCGATTAAATGGCGATATCTTCTCTCAAGAGAGACTCATTCTACCATCTGTAGATACTAGAATCATTTTATCACGTTCAAATCCTAAATTTGCTCTTAAAATAAAAAGTAAGCCTGCTGCTACAGCTGTATGTCCAGAACCTGTTTTCAAACTGTTGGAGGCTTATCTCTACGTCAGAAAAGTGAAATTATCACCACAGCGTCATTTGGAAATTGAAAATTCGCTTTTGAATACTACAGCAAAGTACCCTATTAAGAGAGTTGAGACCAAGATATTTAATTTCACTCAAGGATTATCGAGTATCAATATCCTTAACATTGTGAACGGAAATTTACCACAGAAAGTAATAATAGGGATTGTGGAACATTGAAGCCTACTCGGGAATTATAAAAAGATCGCCCTATAAATTCACACACTTTGACTTTAGGGGTATCAAGTTTTATGTGATGGACTAACCTCACCGGACGTGATTAATGAAATGTTATACAACGGAGACCTATCTCTCTGTACTCGACGTCCTTTTTACGACTTAATAGCACAATACTGTATCATGTAATGATAGCGGGACAGGTTTAAATCTTGAAGAATACGCCAAGAATAGTAATTTATATGCCTATGATCTTACTGCAGACCTTTCAGCTTGTAACGCATATCATTTAAACATTTTGAGAAAGGGCACCCTAGGACTAAATCTCTCTTTTGGATCGATTCTACAATCACCCATCACTGTAGTGATCTATCTTGAGCATCCTCAACTCATTGAAATTGACAGAGTACCCAACGTACTTTTGAATTATTAAAGATGAATGAAGAGGAAATAAAATCGGTGTTTAAAAATGAACCTCGCTTTTTAGGTGTGTTCGCTATTAACGAAATAAACTCTGTAAAGTTGGAGAAGGATACCTGCTTCATATTCAATACATTGCCTCGTCACATCACCTCAACAGGACATTGGATTTCCGTTTATAGAGCAAAAACCGATACTGTTCACATAATTGATTCTTTGAACTTAAAATTTATATTGAATAATCATTATATTACCTTATTTTTAAAATATAATAATGTAAGCTGTGTAAAAACTATGTCTTACCCTGTTCAACCCTTATATTCTAATTTATGTGGAGTCTATTGTATTTATTTCATTATATGTTTTTTAAATAATGTATGTTTTAATAAACTTGTAAATATATTTGATGCTAAAAATTTGTATGTCAATGATTTTATAGTTTCTGATTATGTAATAAATGCTTTAAAATGAAAAACGCGATTTTACTTCCCTTAAAACTCGTATATATAAAAAGGTTTTTAATAAAATTGTACGAAATTTTATTAAAATAAAATGTTTATATAACAGAAACTCTGTGTGTTTTTATTCTTACATTACAAATTAAAAAATAAAAAAAGTATTAAAACAAAAATAAAAATAGAAATAATAAATAAAAAGTAATAAAACAAAAATATAAAAGAAAACATAATGTTAATAAATATATGAGTTAAAACAGTAAAGCAGAAAGTTAAAGCAGTAAAGCAGAAAGTTAAAGCAGTAAAGCAGAAAGTTAAAGCAGTAAAACATGAGTTAAAGCAGTAAAGCAGTAAAACAAAAGCATACTAATCCCCTAGGTAACACCTCTATTGATTTACTGATTTACTGCTTTAAGGTATGTAATGTTAATAAATATATGAGTTAAAGCAGTAAAACATATGAGTTAAAGCAGTAAAACATGAGTTAAAGCAGTAAAGCAGTAAAACAAAAGCATACTAATCCCCTAGGTGTTAGGTAACACCTCTATTGATTTACTGATTTACTGCTTTAAGGTATGTAATGTTAATAAATATGTGAGTTAAACAGTAAAACATGTGAGTTAAAGCAGTAAAGCAGAGAGTTAAGCAGTTTAAAAACCCCAGAAAAAAAAAAGGAAAAGTTAAAGGCCCCAGTAAAAAAAAGCAAAAAGTTACAAAAAAAAACAAGCATATAATCCCCTGGTGTTAGGTAATAACACCTCTATTGATTTTACTGATTTACTGCTTAAGGATCAGTTAATGATAATGTTTTTAATAAAATTTCGTACACAATTGTAGTGAAAAATGAATGACTCATAGTATAATTGAAAAGAAATTCTTTGAAAGTTTACATGTGATATCATAATTATTTCGATTCGCGCGTAATATTGCGTCCTGCGGACGCACGCGGGCGGGGGGTTACGCGGAAAATATTGCGCCTGCGGGCGCACGCGGCGGCGGTTACGCGGAAATATGGCGCCTGCGGGCGCACGCGGCGGGCGGGGGGCGCGGCGGGTCGCACCTGCGGGTGCGGGTTCGTGGGACTTCACGCGGAGAGATCATGCTGCGGCCTGGTGATCCAATTATGATCTAGGGGAAGACATTAATATTAGCTATGTTCTTTGATGTGGGTAGAGGTTGAGAATCAACAAGGTGATTTCATCCAAAGATGAATCATCATAAGATGGTTCAAAGATGAAGTCATCAAAGATGAGTCATCAAAGATGAACCTTCAAAGTTGGAGGCATCAATGCTGAGGCATTAATGCTGAGGCATTTATGCTGGGGCATCAAAGTTGAGGCATCAAAGTTGAGGCATCAAAATATCGAGTGTGTGAGTGTAAGTGTAAGTGCATCTGCGTGTGGGTGTGAGTGTAAGTGTATATGGTTTAATGTAAGTGTCTATGGAGAGTGTAAGTGCTTATAAGTGTGTATAACTGTCATAGTGAATGTATGTATAAGTGACATAGTGAATGTATGTATAAGTGTAAGTGTAAGTTAAATCTGGGTGTAAGTAAATCTATGTGTGTAAGTAAATCTATGTGTGTAAGTAAATCTGTATGTGTAAGTAAATCTGTGTGAGTGTAAGTAAATCTGTTGTGTTAAGTAAAATTGGTGGTGGTGTGTGTGTGTGTGTGTGTGTTTTGGTGTGTGTGTGTGTGTGTGTGTCTGCGGATGGAAATAAGTTAGGATAGATCCATACAGGTCAGGTACCTACATGACCTCATGTTAGCACAGATAGCTACCAAAGGCTAGGCATCAGTTACCTGGATGAGCTCAAGGCTGGGTGGAGGCTATGTGTAGGTGTAGGCTAGGTATCTGGCAAGGTCAAGACCGAAATATCATGGCCAAACAAGGTTAAGACATCAAAAAGGGCTAAACACCTAAAGGGTGACCAAAAATTAGCGTGGGCCAAAATTGACCCATGGTATCTGGCAAGGTCAAGACCGAAATATCATGGTCAAACAAGGTTAAGACATCAAAAAGGGCTAAGCCCCTAAAGGAAGGACAAAAAATTACCGCGGGCAAAAAATGACCCATGGAAGACCAAAGGGTTGGTCAAAAATTAGGGGGGGTACGTACAACGGTTGCTTACGCAACCGTTTGGCGCAACCCTTCTTCGAAGGGTTGCAAAAATTAGGGTTGCCAAAAAAATTAGGGTTCTCAAAAAATTTAGGTTGCCCAAAAAAGGTCAAGGTCAAAAAAGGTCAAGGTCAAAAAAGGTCAAGGTTAAAAAAGGTCAAGGTAAAAAAGGTCAAGGTCAGTCAAGGTCAAGGTCAGTCAAGGTCAAGGCCCAAAAGGTCCAGGATGGTCAAGGTCAAGGTTGGTATAGGTCAGCTAGGTGGTCAAGGTCGGTATAGCTCAGGTAGGTGGTCAAGGTCATTTTTGTCCAAAATCCGGGCCCTACTACTTACTACTAATAATAATTATAATAAAGTTAAAATATAATAATAATAATAATAATAATAATAATAATAATAATAATAATAATAATAATATAATAATAATAATAATAATAATAATAATAATAATAATAATAATAATAGATTTATTAGGATAATAATATTATAATAATAATAATAGATATATAATAAGTAATAGATGTAATATTATAATGAATTTAAATGAATTTGTAGTGTGATATATATCTAGAAAAAAATAAAAATCATAATAATAATATATAATAATAAATAATAATAATAATAATAATAATAATAATAATAATAATAATAATAATAATAATAATAATAATAATAATAATAATAATAATAATAATAATAATAATTAATAATAATAATAATAATAATAATAATAATAATAATCTTACTTACTTCTTAACTTCATAAGGGCTAGATCCAATTTGGAGCCTGGGACGGGCCCCATTTTCAGCCCCACCTAAAAATGGACATAAAATTCGGAATTTTCAGCCGATTTTGACTATATAAACACCAAAATGTAGCTTTTTTTTGCACTCTAAAACGTTGATTTCCGGTGTTTTTCTGTGTCTGTAGTCATTCTTTCAGAATTTTTCAATTTTCAATTTTCATAATTTTGACTGTGGATAAATCTTCCAGAATTTTTTTCCCAAATGACTTCAAACTTGAAATCTGCCATAGATGGTCTATTACTAAAAAAGTACAGAAGTACTTTTTTCGATTTTTTGAGTTTTGTGCTCAGCGTTGTCCAATTTCCAAACCCATTTTTTTTTTGATTTTGAAATGAAAAATTGCGATAATTTTTTTTCTGTTCGGGCGAACTGGATAAAATTTTCAGAGCTTATGTAGTCAGGGGAGATGCACATTTTTTACTTAGATCATTTCTTTGTATATGCATTAGTTTTTGATTTGTTCTTGGAACAAATTTTCAAAAAAAAAAATTTGAATTTTTTAAAAAAATTCTTTTGAGTATACACAAAAATTATCTAAGTAAAAAAGATGCATCTTGCCCGATTACATATGCCCTGAAAATTTCATCCACTTCGCCCGAACAGAAAAAATATTATCGCAATTTTTCATTTCAAAAATCAAAAAAAAAAATGGGTTTGGAAATTGGACAACGCTGAGCACAAAACTCAAAAAATCGAAAAAGTACTTCTGTACTTTTTTAGATAATAGACCTATCTATGCATATTTCAAGTTTGAAGTCATTTCGGAAAAAATTCTGGAAGATATTTTGAAGAATGTCAAAAACATGAAAATTGAAAATTGAAAATTTCTGAAAGAATGACTACAGACACAGAAAAACACCGGAAATCAACGTTTTAGAGTGCAAAAAAAGCTACATTTTGGTGTTTATATAGTCAAAATCGGCTGAAAATTCCGAATTTTATGTCCATTTTTTATGTAGGGTGAAAAACTGGGGCCGTCCCAGGCTCCAAATTGGATCTTGCCCTTCAGCTCCCAGAAAGGCATTTATCTGCCTGTCTCAGTCTTTGCCTTAGCCTCCTTCTCCATCCGTCTCTATCTGCGAAGTCACCATTTCTTCTCATTTACACGATGTTAGGGAAGTGATGCGCTCCACAATTCCCCCACTTCGCTATCACCTTCTTCTCGGCCTCCACCTCCGGTCTCCTGCTTAACGGCCTTCACTTTCAGACCTCCTCGGCCACTTCTCTCTTATCCCCACTCTCTCCAAGACGTCCTAGCCCACCTCAGTTGAAGCCTTTTCCAATCATTTCTCATCGGCACATACCCTGCTTCTCTCTCTCTTATATGTTTATTTCTCACTCTGTCTCTTCTGTTCTTTTCCCAGTATTACCCTCAAGGCCTCATCTCCGCTCCCTTGTATTCTGCTTCTTGTATTGGCTGGTCGTCCACTCTTCGCGCACGCATCATCAATATGGGTTTTAAACATTCCTCAAAAATAATTCTTTTTCGACTGCAGGGGTACATTTGATCCTTCAGCAAAATAATAGAAACGTTCACGCTTT
>JABUQX010019844.1:20000-29374 GCA_015478945.1 Trachelipus rathkii
CTATTTAATCAATTCAATTTTTTTCAGTACTTGAAACAAAAAAGGTACAATTTCAATGTTGTAATGACACAGTAAATATCAAAATGAACTTTGAGGTAAAATTGGATGACAAGAATTCAATGTGTTTAGCAGTGAATTTGACAAAACAATACATGGCTTCTGTAATAAACGGAATTGTATTGAATATAGCTATCTTTCCAAAGGAGGCATGTAGTGGTACCAAAGGTGGGTCATCTGCTGTTTGGACAGGATCAAGATCTTATTAACGGAGGGTTTAATAAACGCCAGAGTTTTAGAGGATATATAATTGATTTTTCTTTACATAAAGGAGTTTTATCAATAAATGATATGTAAGTTTAACGAACTGGCTAAGATATTCAAAGGAGATCCCGAAGACCTGTTTTGATTTTCTCAATATTCATGAAAACTTCCGAGGCATTGAATGTTACGGTCATTCAGAATGACTTTGATCCAAACTTCTGCCATAGCAACACTTCATTTATCTCTTTTATTTCTGGTTTAAGAACATTCCATAATGCAGAAAAGTTTTGCCATTCAATGGGAGCAGAAGTCGTTGCCCTAAAAACGGGCTGCAGAAAATGCAAATTTTGTTTCATTTACTTAGGCAGCTATGAACTAAGTGTGAAAATACATACACTGATATACAATGTTACGGATCTATTATAATCAGTAAGAAAAAGCTCATTTGAACACTATATCACTGGTGATGAATTAAATTACATCAATACACGAACAAATAGAACAAAAAACCTTGGCGACAAATGCTTAACTTACTTTGGCTCAGCTAGAGATTCGTCAGCATGGTATGGTGTTTGGATGATTAAGCCGTGTCAGACGTATGAAACATGTGTTGCTTGCTTTTTCCATGAACCCAGAAAATTGCATTTGAGAGGTTTATGTAGGAAGTCTGATTTCGACAGGTATTATTATTTAACAGTAGAAAATGGCACGGAGTACTTCAGGGGAGAGAAATATTCCTTCATAAGATTCATAAGTGAGAATGATGAAATTGGATATTGGAAAATGTACCGAAAGGATATTCCATCAACTTATGCAATAATGAAACAAGATTTCAAACATCACTTTCCTATAGGCAAAAATCCTTGGCAAATAATTGGAGATTCTTGCCGGCAAGAGAATAATGATCTAATTTTAACTTTTTGTGAAAATAATCAGTTTACTTGTAGCGACGGCACGTGTATTTCACTAGGTAAAAGATGTAATTTAGAATTAGATTGTTATGATCATTCTGACGAAGCTAATTGCCTGCCACTTATATTACCAGACAGTTACTCAAACAAAATACCAGCCCCAAAGCCTAATATATATGAGCCACTTACTATATGGTTTTATTTCGATATACATTCAGTAAAAGATTTTGATTTAAAAGGATTTAATTTCTTGACGGAAATATCTTTGACCCTTGCATGGAGAGATTCTCGGCTTGATTTTAAAAATTTAAAAGAAATTGAGGATTTAAATGTGATAGACGTTGAAGGCGACTTCGTCCCGTGGCTTCCTCAGTACCAGTTTGAAGGTGATCAGAACAGTAGTGGAGAAATTAAGACCTTAGATTACAGACTAAATATCAGACGTATGTCATCTTCTTTGCCAGACAATGATGAGTATACAATAACCGGTAAGAGAAAAAGAATTGTAATAGCGATAATATATATATATATATATATATATATATATATATATATATATATATATATATATATATATATATATATATATATATATATATATATATATATATACGGTATATATATTACTTTGTTCTATTACCATATGACTTATATTAAGGCCAATGAATATACTTATCATTCATTTTTTGTTCTATTAACTCTTTTAGTAGTAAGTACATCATATATTAATGAAGATTTCAGATAATTAAACTAAAAAAAATTCTACTTAAGTTTCGATTTTAAATTTTCAAACAAATTTGACAATTAATAGTCTGATTAAATCTTCACTTTTGAGTTTCGTATTTAGGCCTTTGCATTTATCATTTATGTAAGTCATGTTCTTAGCAAATTATTCAATCAGACTTACCTTTCACTTGCAAGTTTGAAAGATTTAGGCTTTAAAATTGTAAATTTGTAAAACAATTGTAATTGGTAAATTGTAAAATTTTGTTAGCTTTATAATGTTAATAGCCTGTACAAGACGTGCAGTACTTTGCTTTAGGTACCTTTACATATTTTATTTATTAGTCACCAAAAATGTTTACGGTCTTCAATTCAACTATTTTTCTTTTGTTCAAGTTGTAAATTAATCTAACATTTTTCAAAGTGAAAATTTAAGTAAATGACATACATGTTTCATTCTAATTAATTAAATTGTATTTCCATTTCAGATGAAAAATATTTTGGAAGTGAAAACGACCTCGTTCTGAACCATAAATTTACCCTGAAAACCTCGTGCCAATTCGATCTTGCCGATTTCCCATTTGATACTCAAATTTGTAAATTCGTAAGTTCTAAAAATTTTTATTTGGATGACTAATTGGATATATGAATAAGATATTAATACCTTATGTATTTTTTTATCTTGCGAAACTGTATGAGTGTATGTTTATATTTTCATGTGTGAATATGTTTTTTTTTCCTTTTACACGTTACTACCACTCACGGGCGTGGCCCTTTTCAAGGAGGGAGCAAAAACCAAAGGAAAGAAAGCCCATCCAATGTTATGCATGCCTAACCCAATTCCCTCAGGTGAACGCAGACGTGGCCTTAAAGTGAGGAAGATTGAAAATAGCAGGAAAAACAATATCACAACGACCGATCCTTGAGTTTCCAATGCTCACATAATATTCATTTGGGAGCAAGGCACCTCTTGTGCTACGAGAGCGATGCAATGGTGTAGGAATGCGATAGGTTACCTCCCTGGAGCACCTGCAATTGTAATTACCTTAGAAAAGAGATAGTGCGCCAATGTCACGTCGCATAGAAAGAGGGTCAAGAGAGTTTGAAAGTAGGGGACAGTTTATTAGCCTTTTAACGTCAGCCTCAACCCTATCCAATAGAAAGGTGGAGTCGGAGCCACCCCAAATGTGAGAAAATACAAGGACGAATAAGACCTTTATGTAACTGGAGCAACTGAGTATAAGAAAATGTTTCAGCATTCTGAACAGAATCCCCAGCATCTTTGAACCCACCTTAGCAATCGTTCTGATATGAGTTTTGCAGGACAATTTGTTGTTTATGTTTAATCCAAGAACGTATGTCGTTCACAGGTGAGACGTTAGGGTCGTCGAAGGAGAAGGAAAGTTGGGAGGTGTTTTTCAGAGGGAGATGTAAAGAAGTTTATCTTTTAAAAAGTTGAATTTCACAAGATTGAGGTGACCCACCGAGAAATCCCAACCAGATCAGCAAGAATTGAATTGGAAAGCCGAAGACGAAAGGCAACTCTAGATTCAAAAGAGGGAGTCGATTTCAAATGAGTAGAAGAATGAAGAGTTGAGCCATTGGCATAAGAATGAGCAAAGTTAGAGGTGCAGCTGAGAAGATCGTTGATGAAAGGTAAGAATAAAGTTGGAGATAGAACAGAACCTTGAGGAACACCATAATTAACAGGAGAGTAGGAAGAGGTTGCTCCATCAACAGGAACCGAAAGGGAACGATATGAAAGAAAATTAGGCATGAGTAAGGAAATAGAAGGAGGAAACTCAAAGAAAGGAAGCTTAGAGAATAGCGACGAGTACCATACCCGATCAAAAGCCTTCGATATGACAAGCGCGACAGCACCAGACTCCCAATAGACCCTAAGGACATAAGACCATAGATCACTGAGATAGGAAAGTATGTCACCAATTGATCTAGAGCGCCGAAAGCCATACTGATGATCTTAAAGAAGGGAATGAGATTCCAGATGATCCAAGAAATGAGAGTTAAAAAGAGTTTCAAAGATTTTAGACATAATGCAAGTTATAGTATAGGACGATAGTTAGAAGGATCGGGGTGGCTACCTTCTTTCAAGATTGGCTAAACATACACGCGCTTCTTGCATTGAGAAAAAGTATTAAAATTAAGGCATGTTTATTTGTCACACATTTGAAGCTGTCTACTGTAAGAGCGTGAAACTTACCAACAAGATGTGGTTTCTATTACTATATGAAAATATATTTTTCTACTTTATGAAAAAAAATATTTAATTTCTTTTAGGGACATGGAATCGATTATAATTATAATATAAACTGGTTCGGGTTACGATTCTAACTCCGATTCCAGTTCTCTTTTCGATTCCAACTATTTTTGAACAGTCAATTAGAATTCTGAATCTGACTCTGACTCTAGCTGCGGCTCTGACTCACTCTGATTCCAACTCCGACTCTGACTCCGATTCCGATTCTGACTCCGACTCCAAATCGACTCTGATTTCGACTCCGACTCCGACTCTGATTCTGACTCCGACTCCGACTCTGATTCCGACTCCGACTCCGACTGTGATTCCGACTCTGACTCCGACTAATCCGATGAAGCTTACCATAACTACATTAAATTAACCTTACAGTTTCTACTCTTTTAAGTATTTTTTTTTAAATAAAATAGAGCAGATATTTGTAGTAGTTTGACAGTCACGTCCTTTTTCTGTTACTTTAGTGCCTCTTATTTTAGAGCAAATTACTAGTACTTCCTAATACCTTATAAGCTACGGGAATATTTGAATTTTAAATGAATTCATGCAAATTTCTGATAGGTAGGAGAGAGAGAGAGAGAGAGAGAGAGAGAGAGAGAGAGAGAGAGAGAGAGAGAGAGAGAGAGAGAGAGAGAAGAGAGAGAGAGAGAGAGAGAGAGAGAGAGAGAGAGAGAGAGAGAGAGAGAGAGAGAGAGAGAGAGAGAGAGAGAGAGAGAGAGAGAGAGAGAGAGAGAGAGAGATTTTAAAAAAATTAGTTCAAATTAAATTTATGTACTTTCAGTTCTTTCAATCTAATTCGTTTCTCATGCCAGTCGCTATAACTACAGTATTGAACTACCATGAAAAGTGATAACATATATTAACATAAAAAATAATAATAAGAGGAATAGGAAACCGTAAACATTCAAATTTTCCTAGTTTGATTCCAACTCTAATATCATCAAACCTTCAAACTTGATTCCGATTCCAAAAGAATTTCAAACCCGAGTCAGATTCTCATTCAGATTCAGATCAACAAAAAATCTACTTATTTCGATGATTTTTTGAGTTCATAACAAAAGCAAAGTAGCGTTCGCGGCATTTTAAAATTGAAACCTAAGGATAATATACTTATAACAAAACATTTCAAATAGTTTCTATTAATCCAGGAAATATAAATAAATTCATTCATTTTTTTTTTAAATAAAACGCTTAATTTAGCTCAGTTCTAATTATATCGTATTGTACTTTTAATGAAGATATATAATTTTCTTTAATTATATGTAGTTGAACAGGGTGTCCATACAGTCTCTTTACAACTTAATAAATTTATTAAAAAATCAAATGAAAAGATAAATCTTTGGTGATTATTACATAATGAGGAGTAGATATTGAAGTTTGTTTTTTTTACCACATTTAATACATCTCTATATGGTCGGTCTCCATTAGTTGCACGAAGCATATCAAGACGATAATCTTTTCCTGCCATGTTCCTGTAGCCTTATCAATAGTGAAAAAGACATCAGTGATCCCGTACATTGTTCGATATAAGGTATCTTTAACATAATCCAATAGAAAGAAGCCCATAGGAGTGATATCTGGGGAACGAGGTAGCCAGAGAATTGGTCCGTCCCTTCCAAGTTCCAGTCCACCGATCTGGAAATATTTGATTTAGGAACCAGAGAATATGCAGCTCCAAATGTGTTGGTGCACCATCTTGCTGGAAATAGATGATTAGCTGAAGGTCTTCCAGTTGTGGTGTCATATATTCAGTCAAAAGGTCAAGGCAAACATCTACAGAAATCGATCTCTCTCTATAAAGAAAAATGGACCAAAAATTCGATTGCACAATTGTCCCACACCGCACATTCACTTTTGGACTATCTCGGTAAAGTTTCCTAGTCACATGAGGGTGTTCTGATCCTCAAATCCTCACAATATGTGAGTTCAGTTTCCCTGAAATATGAAAGGTTTCCTCACCATTAAAAAACTCAGGTGAGGAACGTTGCATCTTCAGATATTCGTTTATCCAATATTGTCCCTGTCTCCATAAATTCCTTGTGCCATTCACGAACTGACGAACTTGACGGTGGACGTCTTCCATACTTATTCATGTAATTTCACTAAGTTTGCGTATCACATTTTGTTTCAATAAACCACGATACACATTGTGACTTTTCTTAAGAAGTAGTCACTTTGTTGAGATTCAGTTAACAGAACCTATTCAATCAACAGGGTTCCTGAAAAATAAAAATGAAATGCGTTTAAAAACTTTGATAACCACTGAGTGCATAAAGCAAATCTGACAAACACATCACATCAATTTCCATTGTAATAAATTTTTTAAATTGTAGAGACTTTATAGACACCCTGTACATACATTTCTTTCTTAATTGTTGTTCATTGTTCACATAAGGCCCTCATCGCCATTATTGAGCTCTTGGTGACCATGTTGACTGGAGATGGTCGGCGACCATTGATGAAGAATGAATCTGAGTCTTTGATCATGCCTTATTATGTTTAAATTGATAACTTTTTTCAGTTCATTATTTTGAGCTTTTCTGGAAATGGAACTTCTGTACTCGAGCCTCTTGGCAATGGTGTCATATTCAGCGGGAAGCGCAAGTTGCTGGATTACATGATTCAGGATCCAAGGCTTTTTAAAGTTAATTATGTAAGTTTAACATATATATATATATATATAATATATATATAGTATATATATAATATATATATTAGTATTATATATATATATATTACTATATATATATATATATATATATATATAATATAATATATATAAATAACTGTATATAAAAAAGATGGGTGGGTGTAATGCGCGCGCCTCTAATACGAGTGGTAAAATGAGCCAATAGGGTTTAATTGCCAATAAACGAAGAAAGGAATTTGACCATCTCAATTCCTGTTCGTAAATACTAAGTAATTGATTTTAATTAATCACAATTTCTTTCATCTAGATTCTAGACTCCTAGAGCGGCGGTGCCCAACTTGATCTCATGAGCCAACATGTTGCTGCGCGTACCGTTTTAATGTGGCTCGCGTATTCAGATTTATCACGTTTATTAAAAATAAAAGTTATATATATATATATATATATATATATATATATATATATATATATACTATATATATATATATATATATATTATATATATATACTATATATATATATATATATATAAGTTGTATGTGTGTGTGTGTGTGTGTTGTGTGGTGTGTGTGTGTGGTGTGTGTGTGTGTGTGTGCTGGGTCGCCTAAAATTTTTAAATTCTTAATTTGCATGAGATAGATTAAAGGTTGGGAACCACTGTTCTATTGATTTTAATAGTTTAAAATTACATTAACATAATAAATAAAGGCTCTAAAATATATAAAATAGAGGCAATTAAGATGATTTGTGTGGTAAAAATTTGAAAAAAAAGTATTATGTAAATAAATATAAATTTTATTTAGAAAAAACTTTTCCTTACGCTAAACGTAAAGGAAAAATTCAAAATTTATTAATTAAGTTAAATAAAACAATATTTCATGTTAAACTTGCCCAAACCTATGCAAATTAAATGATGTATACTAGATAAGCAGAAGGGCTGAAAACAATAAAGAAACCATTGCCGAAACCAAATGCAATATTAAACATCTGGGAGAAAAAGTGCTTTAAAAATTTTATTCTTTCTAAGTTTTATGCATAAACAATCTACATCAGTTACATATTTGCTTATTTGATAATCTTGCATGCGGCTGTTGAATAATTTAAAATAACATAAAATTTCAAATTTTATTTTAGCTTTATAGTACACAGTTTTGGTAGCTACAGCTATACTAGTTTAAATAAATTAAATATTATTTAAATATTAAGAAAAGGGAAAAATCAAATCTTATACATCCATTTATTTTATACAGCGAACTTCAAAAGTAAATGCGATTGAGATAAGTTTCAAAGGCCTGTCTTCATACTATATTACAAACACTTATTGCCCAACGCTGATTCTACTTGTCATTGGATATCTTCCTTTTTATTTTCCTATAAATGATTTCAGCGACAGAATCATTGTGGCAGTCACTTCCCTCCTTGTTGAAGCTGCTTTCTTCTCACAGGTAAAAACACTGAGGCATTAATTCAACATAACATGCTTTAAAAGGTTTAAAACTTTGAAAAAGTTTAGAACATATGATAAATTTTTATACTTGTATAAAAAATGTTTTGAAAAATTTTATACTTTTTAAATCTAAAAAGGTTTGGAACATATGATAAAATTTTTACTTTAATATTTTATATTTTAGCATATATGTTAAATAAACTTAGTTTTGTTAACCTCATTACAGCTGGGTACGACAATGCCTCACACGTCATACTTGAAAATGATTGATATCTGGTGCATTTTCTGCATAGTCATCATTTTCCTTATTTCATTATTGTTAACAATCATTAATTTTTTGAATGAAAGAAATCACAAAGAAGTAAGTATATTTTTTTTTATTTAAAACCTTTTGAAAATTTCCCCTAATAACAATTTTACCAAAAAAAAAAAAAAAAAAAAAAAAAAAAAAAAACTATAGTCCAAAAAATGCTAAAATGTGCCTTAAATAACCGGTATATAATACACATTTTCGTATGTTTCTGATGTAAGGGTTAGAAGACGCTTTTATTGCACAGTTCAATTAGTTTTCAGTTTTATTTCTCTGTAGTCTTTTTTTTGTTACTGACACAAATACATTTGTTTCAAAACTTTATTTTTAACGTCTATAAATAGTGTTTCATCTTATATATATATAATATATATATATATATATATATATATATATATATTATATTATATATATATATTATTATATATATATATATATATATATATATATATATAATATATATATATATATATGGGCGTAGGCAAGGGGTGCTGCGAGGCGCGCGGGGCATTGCCCCCTAATCTTCCGCGCGATACCCACTCCTACTCGCCACTTCATCACTGTCTTGCCGACGACGTCTTTTAAGGTTTTGTAGTAGACCTGAAAAAAAAATACATCATCGATAGAATAATGAAGTAGTAATATTACTTCTTCTACGTATTATCTTTTTTTCACTCTAGCAAGTTTCTAATGTGGTTTTTCGTTTTCATATTGGGCCTTAAAGTCAAACTAGTTTGGTGCTATTTATACAGCTGGATTTCTTTCTGACATTATTCTCACGGCTAGAACTTTCAGTATGT